>VWZL01003735.1:782913-832786 GCA_013396915.1 Stercorarius parasiticus
AAAAAAAAAAAAAAAAAAAAAAAGCACGTTTATTGCTTTGCTAAGGAGTAAGAAACACAGTCAAATGAGTCCTCCTTTTCCTTCTCTTCTAACGCCTAGCTCGATGTGAGATGTTTCCTCTTTATGAAATAATTTTATGGTGGTATCCCTGGAGATTTAGACCTTCATACTAAACAGATTTGATTAGCAGAAGCTGGAACAAGCTTGGTGTTAAGAGTTAGAATTGTCCTCACCGGTAGTATTGCCAAAGCTTTGATGCTATGCTGAAGTTTTCATTTTGCCATTTGAGATTTCAAGTGAATAGTGAAAAAGCACGCCAGATCTTAAAATCAGTAATTCTGTATGTCCTCCTACTCTGTGACGCAACCGTTGGAGTGTAACGTAAATTAATTTGCAGACAAAAACATGATAGTGCTTTGGGCGTGTTTTGAATAATAGTAAGCACTGAATCATCCAAAATAAATTACATAATCGTGAATGCAAGAAGGACTTGTTCAATTTGCATACTTGAAATACAGTTTATTTCTTAGTTAAAGACCTATATTTAATACACAGCTGTAACACAGAATTCTGACTCCATTTCTGTGAATTACAGAAAACTGGTAAATTGCTTTAACGCTTAATGAATTGCCAGTATCTGCCAATTCATTTTAAAGGTAGGGATGCTGTAGGCTGCGTATCTTGTAAAAATGAATTATTATTAAATATCAAACAAATACATCATTTCTCATCACTTTTCATAACTGTCACCGTCTATATATGTAAGGGTCAATTTCAACTTTCATGAACCGAAAAAACCTGAAGTAATTTTAAAATAGTATTTCGGCATGAAAAGCAAACAGGGTTTTTGGCTTTGTTTTGGATTTTTTTCACCTGTCATCTCTGTTGTACACCACACTGACCCATATTTTTCTTTGGAGACATTTTGTTTTGTGAAGTTGTTTGTTCGTCGTTGTATTTCATTGCCAAGCATGCTTTTTTGAAGGTCATTTGTCCATAATGATGTGGTTATAAAAGTGTTTTATTTTCCTTTTTCTTTCTTCCTTTTATGTGGAATGTATATTTCTTGTGAGGTAAGACCCTCAGCACGTGAAAGGAACATCTTTTTTCGCTTCTGAATCAAAATTGCTGTTTGTCCGAAATCACTTTAATTTCTACATGTTGTCACAACACCATTTCTTTCCAGTCTGCTTTCTGGCCTAGTAGCGCTGCCGTAGGTTTTATTTATAGCTATTGCTTGTAGTTGCAAGAAATCTCTCGTTGTGGGCTTAATTTAGAATATGCTAATTGCTTTGCTCCTGCAAATTCTTCGACTTATTTGATTTGTATGCAGTATCTGTGCTTAAAGAAAGATGCATCAAAAAATTACTAAAAATACATTCCAAGCCAAAACCAGCAAAGGCAGTTGAGTATGGAATTACGTCCTTTAACATAAAATACTGCATAATAATCCGTACTAGGCACATTTCGAAGGACGCGCTGGCAATGCCATAAACACAACACTTGCCCTTACCACTTTTGGTGCCCTCATTTTACTGGCTTTCATTTAATTGCTTACATATAACATGTAATGTTTGTTAACCATTAAAAGAACTCAGAAGTTTCATGCACAAATTTAGCAAAACGACCTAGTTTATTACGAACAGCAGCCTATTAAGAATTCGTTTATGTTTTCCCATATTTTTGTAGGGTTAACAGTATAAAACAGGCTTTGAAAGCAATGAACTTCTGGGTTTTTTGGCCTTAGGTTTTAGAAACAGCTCCTGCCCTTCGCTTTCCCTAAAATGAATTTCTGAAGTTAGTGGATTGCCCGCAATATTTGTGGTAGGGTAAAATCTAAAGCCACGTTGCATCAGGTCCTGTAAGCACACATTGCAGCAGGCTGTTTCCCAGCTCAAAAATACATGTAAACCAATTTGTTTTCAATATTAATTTACATGTTTCTGTAAATAAAAACATGCAGCGGTCCCGGTGCGTAATACGGGCAAATTTAACTTTGTTCGTTTGAGTTGTGACTCATGGGCCGTGTGAGAGTTTTAATGGTAGTGTTGGCTGATGTCCATAATTAATAAACTGCATTTGGAGGCCTGATACATTAATGAAATTATAAACATTAACCTGGCTTCACTTCCCTTTTTTTTTTTTATTGTAAACAACACAATAATGGGGACGTTAGTTATTTCTGTACTCTGAACCAGAGCTAAATGAGCACTTAATGCGGAGGGAGCCGGAGAATAAGACGGCTTATTCTTTTGTATTTTTATATTCCTATTGTATTTTTATTGTATTGTATTCTCTTGTATTTTTATACAAAAATTAACTTCAAGTTTAAGCCACATACTCAATAACTCCACTATCCTCAGCTAGTTTGAGCAACCTTGGGCTTGCGAGGTATAATTGTTTGGGGTGGTTTTTTTGTTTTAAAGAGAAGGATGCCCGTAATGAAGGGAGCGCTTTCTGATAGGAAGATTGTGTCGTAAACAACGATAAAACCAAAAAACGCCAGGCTTGTTTTGCAATTTATTATTCTTCAAGTCTTTGGCAGTGAGTCATGAGGCATTTACGCTTTAGTGAACAGTTTATTTGAATTTGGTAGGTCGTCCAACATGTATTTCTGCTGTAAATGTTTTCAGGGTCAGAGCCGTGACGTGCTTGTCTGCACATTAGCCCTCCGAATGTAGTAATTTGGAACGATTTGGGCCCGTTCTCGGTGCCGGTTTTAAGTGGTGGAAATTTAAAGCCTAACACACGGCAAGTGAAACTTTGACCCACAGCCCGCACCGCTTTGAAGAATTTTGATCAGTGCGCAACGCGATTCAGAAAATAACAGGTTTTCTTCATCAGAAATTGAAGTAAAGGCTACCAGTTGTTGTTGTTAACTCCTGGGAAGCCCTCCCCCAAACCGACACTTGGCTAGCGGATTGGCCTCCCTTTCTTATTTGCCACTTCCCTGCCCTTTCACGCAAGGTGACGGATGGTGTCACGGTGGGAAATCCCCAAAGAACCATTGCTCAGAGGTGCTTTTTTAAAACCCAGCTTACTTCTCATTAGGTGGAATAGATAGTGCCCCACGATGCTCTTTGAACGTATCACCAATCTGATATTGGTGACTTTTACGTCACCGTCATATTAATAACATCATTAAGATGCCAGTGGGCTCTACAGACGCCTGGTCCGAGGCCCTGCCATCAGCACAGTAATTTTCCATAGTCGTATCACACTATCCCCATCAAAAAGCGTAAATATATTGCAGTTGAACAAATAAACACATCCAAAGCTGCTGCTTTTACACTCGCCCCGCTTCCATTTCCTCTGTGCCGCCCAAGGGGGTCTCTCCTTGTACAAATACAATTAACCTACAGCTTTAATCAATGGGAAAAGAGATGGAGGATGGTCTTCAGTATTTTCAGTTTCTTAAATATTTCATTCCCCGTACTCAGAGCAACAAAAGGAGGAAATAAAAGCTGAAAAAAAGCGTCTGTGGCGGGGAGGCAATGGGGGGGTTTGCTGGTTGGCCTCGGTGGTGACCCCCTGACACTGAAATTCTTTGTCTCGTTTTGCAGCAGCCAAGAGTTTGCTGAAAAAGCCAGATGGAGTTAAGGTAGGTTAAACACGCGCTTTAAGATACTCTTTTATTAGTCACCACCTATCTGTAACTTCTGCCAGTTTTTAGAATTGATTACTGTTATTTCTTTCCTTTATAGAATTTGTAAATAAGCGCTTCTTACCGTATAGCTGAAGTCATTTAAAGTTAGGAGGTGAAGCTTAAAAAATGAAATAAAAGAAATATTTGGAAAGCAAGTATTTTGTAAGTGGAAGATAGAAAAACTACGGGAGAAAAAGCTTTTCTTGCTGTTTCAATGAAGGATGATCGTGTAATTAATGACTCAATGTTATTAATTAGTTTATAAATATAAATAACGGATTGGTGGTGCGCATGTTAGCTTTTTAGGCATCAGTGTTTATCTGCAGCGCTCTTGCCTCCGTGTTTCTCCTTGACTTCTCATTAGATTTCATGGAAGACCAGAAGTTTACTGGTAGGCTTGGCTCCACATGAGGTGTCTTCTGCCAGATGTACTTGCTATATTTGGCAGAACTTGCGGGGTTTTTACTATCTCAACTAATCAGCTCGTCCTGACCGATAGACCTTGCTAAGAAGGGAACATTTTGGCAGCTTTCAGACGTGATTGAGAGCTCCTATTCTCATGTCAGCAGATCCTGCAGGAGGAGAGATGCTTCACAAATGACCGTTCTGGATAAATACTTTGAAAAACAGCCAGAGAAAAAAAAAAAAAAAGTATCGCTCAGCAATGAAAAAATATTTTATTTCTTTTCTCGGAGGACTCCTGAAGACTAAACTAAGTGCCTCAAGCTTTCATTATATGATTCAAAAGATAGTCTTCTGTGCTCTGTGTGTTTACTCAGAAGTGTGTCTTTGACCTGAATTTTAATTTTCTATTTAATCTTAACTTTTTACTTTTCAACAAAACAATGTATACTGAAATACCAGATTCATAGTATATTTGTTCTTGCTCTCCCACATACGCACGCTTTTCCTATCCAAAAAAAAAAAAAGAAAAAAAAAGTCATGAGACTGACTTAAAACGAAGCGAGTACACTACGATTTCAATGCTTCTCGCTGCCAAGTAGTAGATATCCTAGTTAAATGGAGAAGCAGACATTCGGTACTCTTCTCTTATTGCTGTGGAAAACCCTTAACGTGTTTTATTGTGGAATATATAAATTTTATGTACTCTATCTGACCAGCTTTTTCCTTTTTAAATATCATTCCTCCTACAGGTCTACGATGGTATTTGTTATATCTCAATTATAATATTGGAAACAATCGTTGCCAAAATTTTGCCTAAATTACACTTGTTGGGATTTGATACGTTGGTGTTCAGCACATTTGATGTGTCTGCTGTTTGTCTGCATGGTCATGTGGAGCAAAGGGAGTAAATTTACATCTGGGGAAGTCTTATTTTTGTCATTTCTGTTACTGAGATACTAGATACTCCGTAGCATTTTTCCAGCCCTTCCTACAGCTTAAGCTGTCTTTTTCTTTAAAAAAACAAAAATAAAAAAATAAAAAGCCAAAACAGAAATATACTGTACTCCATGCATTGATACTTCAAATCCAACCAGTCACGTTTTCTTCTTTTCCTTTCTCTCTGACTGGTCAATTCAGAAAAGGAAGTCCAGTTCGAGTGTTCAGATGATGGTGAGGATCTTTATCGACAGATTATTTTATTTTTTTTTCCTCCTGTGAAACGTTCACACTTAGAACTATCAAGCAGTTGCGTTTAGTTTTGGTAACATACCGCGAGAAGCTGCAAGACTCTAAAGTACAAGCTGGTGAATTCTAAGCCTGCAGTTGCTATATGCCATCCGCAGTGAATTGTTCTGCAGTTCTTTCAAGCAAGTTTGTTTTTTTTTTTAATTCTTTTTTAACCTGGGGACACAGAAAAACAAAAAAGTAGATGTAACATTGGCCAATGCAGCTGTCCTTAGTAAATAAAAACAGTAACAAAATAGTAATCTTACAACAGCCTTCTATTAATTTTTAAAACCTCCTTATTTTAAAAGCTAATAGCATTAATATCATAAAACGTAACACAAACCACATTGCACGGTGAAATAGTATCGCTTTACTTGAGCCACTGTAGACCAAGATGCCACGCTGAATGCTCAGGAGTAAAAAAAACCCAATTTCACGGCCTTTCTGTACTGCGGTTTCCCAGCTAACTTCCCTCGCAGCTCAGGGCTTTGTCACACGATGTCCCAACTGACGGTCGGTCTCAGTAACGCTTCTTCCTCCTCAACCTGCTCTACAGTCTTGCGTTCGTTCGGCCTCTGTGATCCCACACGGCGACCTGCTCTATTCCTGTTTATTTTGGGTTTGAATCTGACTTTTGAGATGTCCATGATGCTCAGCTGTGATGTCCCGGCCACCTTCTGCTGGCAGAGAGAAGGCAGATGGCCCTCATCCACGCCTTTCGCTGGGAAGTCCAGCCCTCCTTCAAAAGCAAAAATTGCTGGTGAGGGCTGAGCAGAGATGTAGATACACAGGTAAAGAGTCTGTTCTTTGGGTGAACATAGAATTTCAGTGCCAGAGGATCCTCAGCGGTAGCAGCGTCCCAATGAGGGTCACCGGAAAGGTACGGTGGGGACATCTCTAGTATCCCAAACACGAAGCGTGCTTTGACTTTCTGTTACAGAAGTACCATGGGAAAGGTTAAGTCCCAAGAGACAGGTTTTGTTTCTTAAAATATTTTTATAATCTGTTGAAAGAAAGACCAATAGTGATTCTACAGTCATGCCCGGCTGCCTGGAGTGTTTGCGTGTGTCTGTCCTGCATCACTGTCAGACCCAAGAGAGTGGCTTTCGGCAAGCGAGGCATTAGCAGAAGAGTTTTCCTTCTTCGCAACAAATAGGTCGTCACCACTTAAGCACAATCCAACTTCAGAATAACTGTTTCATATGAAAATACTTCTTTTGGAATCATTTCCCTTTGCTGTTAAAAATATATGCAATATATACACCATGTGTGTTCATATATTAATAAAAGCACATGTACGTGTTCTATGAGAGAGAGAAAATGTACAGGCTTGGTGGTGTTTTCTCTCTTAAGTTTCAAAGGGTTTTACCAAGTTCTGTTTGCACAGAAGAAATTACTGTATTTGGAATTACGTTATCTCTTTCTGCTTTTGCTAATGAATGCGGTGTTCTTGATATCTTACCGAGAAGTTCTGAACATATTTCCTGCAGTTCTCAGCAGTAGCTGTAATGGATATTGTTTGTTTTTATAGGACTTTCACCAAGGGAGCAGGGACCCAGACCTGCTCTCCTTACTCAGGCAAAATTGGAAGTGAAATTTGATTTAACCTGTTTTCATTACGTATTCAACAACAAGCATTCATTTGGCATATCACTTTATTTTTTGTATCAAGCTACTACTGAATAGGACTGTATGAAATCTAGTGACATCTTCACTTCTTTCCTCATGTTTTTGCTTTGTGTCTATCTGCCTTTTGTTCGGACCTTTTTATTCGCAGTCTCTTGATGACTGCCCAGTCATAAAAATATGAACTTGTAGTTACACAACTTGGTATGCGATTTTTCTCTCGTTTTGGAAGACGTAGTCTGCCGTCAAGCAGCGTTGTATGTGTTCTCACTATTCCACAGTTCTGCTGTAGAGCTTTCATTTACTGAAGTGGTTGGTTTGGATTTTTTAAAGCTTTTTCCTGAGTAAGGAGTCTTAGGTTTTGCCCATCGCACAGTCCCATAAATATCAAAGCAAGTTAGTTGATATATAAAACAATCGCTAATACTTACGGCTCCCCATGAATAGCTTTACGCACAAAGGCATTTATTCTCTCCCTGTCTTGAGTTCAGACACTGCTGCAATTTATGGCTGTAATTCTGAATAGGTAAATGAAATTTATTTGACAATAACTAGGGCATAAACTAAACACTTGAAACTCGGTAATGACTCGGATTTTCTCTTAATGACAACTTCCGTAGAAAGACTATTGTTAAAAAAAAAACAACCCACTGTTTCTCATCCTCCTGCAGTAGAGCACCGTGAACTTTGATTTTAAATCAAAGAAAATTGTTATTATTCTATATGGGAGAATGGTTCCTATCGCAAATATTACTAAAGAACATTTAGTGTCAAAATAACAGTCCCTGACATTAACTAACGAGACTACTTTCTATTCTTCAAAGCCAGTTAAATGCTGGTTAAGGTAAGGAAATTTGCAGTCTGTATTGAATTAATGCAAATCCTGTTGACATTTCCATAATCTAGACATAAGTAAAATTCAGGCTTGATTCCTGCAGTCCACAAGTCAGCTGCCACACTGGTACCAAAGTCAAATAATCATCAAAAATTGCTGAGGAGATGTAGTTGGGTGAGTTTCCCCAGTGGTGCCGACTTCCGAAGGCTCCAATTTGGCAAAGCCCTTGGCACAGACAACACTTCAGTCTTATCCCGCGTGGCTGGGATGCTGAATAAATGCTTCATCTGAGACTACAGAGTCATCGGGAAGCTTAAATCAGAAGTCAGATGTGTCGTACGCAGCTCGGTTTGGTCCGCTATTCCAGGACTTCCTCTTTCTTTATGCCTTTACGTAGCATATCGCCGTTTTCTAATTGGTTTAGAAAGGCTTTTCTTTTTGGAAGAAAATATAACAAATTTTGGCCCCCAAATTTGCTAGAGTTTGTTTCTTCACATTCAGAAGCTAATCACATTTTTACAAAAATCCATTAACTAAATAATTTTGGACTTTTTTCCTTTGTTTTGAGCATTTATTACTGAGTACCGTGACTAGAAGGTTCGGTAGAACTTTTTTTTGTTTGGATTAAAGTCCATACAATATATATCTATACACCCAGTTCTGCATGCCGCTTTGGACTGCTCTTGTTAAAATTAGACATGACCCAAATGTAGGTAATTTTTCCTAATTATTGTTTTAAAAAAATTTACCTATTTCAAACTAGTTTTACAATACTTCAATCTTGCTTCTTAGTGCATGTGAAAAGTGGTTCGGGACATTATTTTTAGTATTTCTGTTCTTTTCGTACCACGGTATTTATGAAAGCTGGATCTTAAAAATGGATTTAAAGAATCAGATACCTTTAAACTTATTGCTGAACAGTTTAGTTTGAATTAAAACTTTATATAAGTCAAAGCCAAAAGTCTTGTAAAGGTGTACTACTGTGCTAAGCTTAAGAATTAACACGATGATTAACAACGTAAAGTTAAGCTAATCCCTACTGATCTGTGGACTAAGATACTCTAGTGTGAAACCTTACACCTTTGGGTTACAGTACCAAAATTGAAAGGCCGATACACAGTTACTGCAGGGTTCTTGAGACTGCACAAAAATCACAACTGCCAATTATTTTTGTCTAAAATACCACAAAAAAGCCAAAGGGCCACCAGTCTCTTCCTATTTATTCAGATCTGGAATTGGGTATATTTATTCAAATTATTCCCAGAAGAAAAAACCAAATCTATAGATTTCTGGAGAGCTATGAGTAAGCAAGTATTATTTATGGTAATGATAGGTAATTAGAAATAAAGAACAATTGGGTGCAATTATTTAATACTGTTGCTGTCAAGAAATCGCAATGGCTGTTCAGGACTTTTCGTCAAACCCATATTAATTTTTGACTCTTCTTATATGTGATTAGCTGCTGCTTAAAGGCTCTCTGTTCTTCTAAGTGTGACAGCTGAAGTCATCTATACCTTATCTATAGACCTCCGTATAGTGCATCTGCAAACCCGTAGCTAGCGTGTTTGGAGGAGTTGCAGCCAGCGATCGGATCTGTTGTTAGTGTTCTTCCAAGTTCATAAGTTCATCTTTCTGTGATTCTTTATTTCCATATCTATATCTATATCGAGATATCTATATCTGTATATAGATGTTCTATACAGAGAGATATAGATACGGTGCCTACCGCGAGTTCTAAGGCCTGTCTGTTTCTATTTTCTGCATACCTACAGATAAACAACAAAACGAACGTGGTAACCAGCCCCAAGGAAAATATTCCTACCCCGGCGCTGGTATACCTGGAATCTTCCTTCTCATGCTATCTTTGAAGTTTTTGACTGTCTTCTGTTTGTTCTTCCTTCTTTTTTTTTTTTCTTTTTTTCTTTTTTTGCTTTTTCATGCATTTACTCCGTTTGCTTTCTAAAAACAGGTTTTGGGAAAAACCTTTTTGTTTGAATTATTACGCTTTCTCTCTGTTTTTTTTTGGTTTGGGGTTTTTTTTTTGTGAGGAAGTCCATTAGAGCGTGTTTATTAATAGAAAATGTTACATGGAAGCTGGATGCGGTAGACTCATAGCGTTTGTAACTGTAGTGGAATTTTTTGCATGCTGTGCCAGAAAGTGAGTAGAATGCGCTTTATGTTGCTCTTAGCTCTTTGCCTGATGACTGTTTCCATCTTTTTTTATGCTAACCATTTGTTAAAAAAATAAAAAAAGCTCGGTTATTTTCTCTGCTTTGTCTTCGTGTAAGTATTGATATCAAGGAGAGCTAACAGGCTAGGCTACCATAAAGTAGACCTTATTCAGATTTTCATCCCATATTTCCTGAAACTCAGCAGGACTTTGCAAGTCTTCACTGGGATCGAGAGGCATCTGGCGCGAAACATTTTCGCTTGTTGCTCTCACACTTAAATCTGCAGGAGACATTACTCATTAATGAGCTCCGTTAGGAACGTATTACTAATCGGAGTTTGTGTTGCAGTCTTGCTTTTATTAGCAGCCTCTATTTCTTAGGCATACGTGGATCACAGGGACTCACAAATATAAATGCCGGCCCGTGAGTACCTAATTTTGTGAGGTATTGTTTCCCGTATGCCTGCATATATAGCTTTGAAAACGCGAGTGCATTCCTCTTGAATTGTTTTGTGCCCCTGGCCCTGGCGCATACATTGCGAAGTAATTTCTAAGGGCCAATTAAGAGGTTCCACGTGTGAGTATACGGCAGTCTGTCCCCAGACGTAGCCACGCACGATCGTCCGGGCTGTAAGTACGCCGGCTAACTGCCATTTCAAAGATCATTTAATCTTTTTTCTTTTTTTAAAGGAAAAAGGGTTTGGGGACATAAAAATGACGCAAAGATCTCTCTTGCGTACTTTTACGCTGCTCTGCCGGGGCAGCAATTGGTAGTGATCTACATTTTCCAGAACGTGGTAGTGTCTGGAGGTAGTTAACTCGTCCTTAATCCTTATCGATGCATCTGTATTTTTATTTGATGACTTAATACAAGCAAAGAGGCTTAAAGAAAAGAGGTGATTTATGCCCCTTGTGCAAAAGAGAGCCTCTGCGGGTCTCCGGAGCTTCAAAGCCCTGTCTGACGTCGGTCATGAATAAGGTCTCTGCATGCTGCTGCATTAGGTGAGATGGTCTTTTTTGCTGGCTTGCCATTGAGGAAATCTGTATTAGAGACATCCAGTTTCACCCTCTGGCAACAGTTAACGTTTGTTTTAGCTCTTGTCAGTGTTCGGCATTTGTGAGCTGGCTCTTCTTGCGCTCCCTCACGCTAACGAGAATGTATTTACCAATGGGAACTCTTTTTCTCTTTATTTTGTTCTCGCTCAGGAGCCCCAAACTACAGTAATCCACAACCCTGATGGAAATAAGGTATTCGGAAAGAAGCGACTCAATCTTGCTTTTTCCACACCACACATTTCATCCACTGTTTCCGCAGCAAAAAATTAGGGCCCTTCCGGCAACGTATCGAGGAAAATCTCATCCCTGCCTTTGTTTACGCCTGGTGTCTCTTGAGCCTGTTCTCATCTGTGTCCACCTGCTGAGTGCTGAGCTGCTGGAGCTCTTGGGGGGCTCGGTAGCGATGGGCAGAGTTCAGAAGCCCTGTGCCACCAGGCTCGGGGACCTGGGGCGGGGGTGTCTCTCCTTTCAGCCAAAAATGCCACGGTTTGAGTAAAACCAAAGAACGCTGTTGTGGGGAGTGTGGTGAGACTACACTGGCGAGGTTCACGCGCAGTTGTCGCCTTCGATAAAGATGTCATTTCAGTTTATCCCATCTGCTGTGTCTCGGCATGCTTACACACCGTGTCGTCACGTGTCTTTTGCACAGGGCTTTGGTTTTCTTCCATAACATCACTGAGCAGTTTCCCCTCCCAAAAAAAAAAAATTTAACATTTCAAGTGACAGAGGCCTTTTGATTTTTATACGTTTTCTTCATGCTCTTTTCTTTTTCTTGTGTATTGTGATGTTTGCGTTTGGCAGCTGATTCCTAAAACGTGTTTTGTTTTGTTTTTTTCATGCATGGACTTGAAAAGGGCCAGGAAATACCATCATTTACATATAACACATGTTCCTAGGTTTCCTGCAAAGAATTTACTCTGCAACAAAAATGTCACTGTATACAGTGTTGACTTAAAGAATTGACATTTCATTTATCTAGTCTTAACTACTTGTGGTTATTTCATATGCGAAGGATTGACTCTGAGTGAAAAAATAATGCATGCAGACGTTTCTCGAGCATGAAAGTGCCGATGGTGTGTGTTGTGCTTGTATATCCCATTCCTTTACGTCCCTTGCATCTGTCGAACGTAGAGCTTTTATTTTCACGTTACTACCTTTTCAGCTCCCCAAGTTTAAAACTCAGAGGCAACAAACAGCCTGTGTTTGAGCACCAGTCTAATCTTTATCGCTCAAGTCCACTAAAGACCAGAAAACCCAGATAAGATATTGGCGTGACTACATCTACTTGCCTTTATCGCATAATCGTAGCAATTAAAGATACTCGACGTCCCAAAAGGTCACAGCAGACAAGCAAACCACTTAATGAGGAGGGTTGCTCCTAAATTTGTCTGAAAGACTTGATCGTTGTAGTATGGCAACTGGAGCGGATGCTTCAATATTACAGGCTACATCTGCCGTGTGAGCTTGTGCATGGTGTTTACCACTTGTATTTGTGTGTGTGGGGGGGTGTTCGTTTACTCATAAGTACTTTAATATTTTAAGTGATAGAGCATGATACATCTGTGTAGAGCGAGACGTCTAACACCAGCCAGCTGAGGAAAAGCATGGTGACTTGTTCGGTTTCATTTGTGTGTGAATTAATTCATGTAGTTTTCTTTATGGATGCACATACGTTTTGGTTTTTTTAAGGTCTGAGTAATGCATTAACCGTTTGGAACGTTCCTTTGGCTCAGCCTTGTGAGGACACAGTAAATAAAGGGCACTGTCAAATTTACCTTTTATTGTTTACTTGTAACAGCCTTTTAAGAGTTAAACCCAATACCAGTCCTATCTTCAGTCTCTCAGGTGGCAATTGACCAGTTAATTCTTTTCGCTATTGAGCTGTGAATTAAAAAAAAAAAAATTATATTGATTCTACTTTTCAAGAAAGTATACAGGTTAAAAAAAAACAAAAAAAAAAAACCCACAAGTTTAAAAACTTTCCGGCTTTCTAGAACTGTGTACCTATTCGATTTGACAGCGCCCTGTTGAATTTGCCTGTAATACTTCACATCTCTGGTAATTCGTGAAAGACTGCGATACAGAATCCTTGCCCTTTTAACAGTGCGGTGGCTTAAGTATAAACTGTCTGATAGATGAGTCATTCCTCCTGGTTGTTTGAAGAACACCGCTACAAAGATACCTTAGTTTGCCAAAGTCATTATCGTGTATTTATCGGTTCTCCATCTCCTTCGCAGTTTTCTTTTTTTAATCCCAAAACCAGCATAAAGTGACAAATCTGATTGTACACCATTAAAATCACTGGGAGGCTTTGTTTTAATACACACTGCGTAAGCCGGATGGGCAGAAAAATGTCAATCGGAGCATGCAGAAGTCTGCGTATTTAAAAGTTGGAACGGAATGACTTATTCTGCACAGTTGGTTTAATCACTGAGCTTAAAACGGCAAGCTCTCCCACTTGGCTGAGGTAATTCCTGTAACATTTCAGACGGACTGTGTACGGTTGGATGTTAACGAAAAAAGTAAAGAAGTTTTCCTTTACATTCCTGTGAAGTAAAAGCATTAGAGAGCAGGAAATGTATTGATGTCTCCCTCCTGTAGAGAGTGGCAATGTTTGACAGCAGTTTCGGGCGGAAATGTCTTAATCGGTGTGTGAACCATTTGTCTGTGAACTCCATCCCACCCCGCTTCAAGGCTTTGCATGGTATCTGTAACTAACTCTCCTTGGCAAAGGCACCCAGCTGAGGCTTGGCTTGGTTGATACATTCTGCTTCTGTTTACTTCTTAACAGGAGTCGACAGAGAGCTCCAATACAACCATTGAAGACGAGGATGTGAAAGGTACGATTTTAAGCTTGAAACATGTGGAGAAGCAATAACGTGAGTTATGGGAATGTATTCCGTTAGGTCATTAAACACAGAAACTCCTAATGAATCTTAAGAGAGAATACTATTTTTCCTTGTTTAAAAGAAGTCACCTTTATGCCTTTCTGTGTTACTTCTGATGTGTTTTAGACTTACCTTTGACTTTTCATTTCCCAAAACACCATTTGCCATGATGTTTTGGAATGAAGAGTGTGAAGTTACTGCTTATTAACTAACATACTAGTTACAGTAATAGTAGTGGTAGATTAAAAATGCGTAAGTCAGTGCTTTGTAACTCCTACTTAGTTTATGTACTTTTAGCATGTATTTGTGTTTTGGGTTTGCCTTTTTTTTTTTTTTGGATGACACTGTTCTAATTTTTATTCTGTTCAGATGCCAGTGTTTTTTCACGTTTCTCTTTTGTTCTATCCATACACTTATTTTAATCTTCTTTTGCTCTTAAAAAAACAAAAATCAATAATTTTTGCTTTATAAAATGAGTTCTGTAACTTCACAAATATTGGGTTTGTTTCCGTTTTTCCCCCCTAAATGTTATACCGTGATGTTAGTCACACTTACTCTAATAATATTCTGTCTTAAAACAAAGGGTTTTTTTTAAAAAAAAGAGAGTATTAGGTTCGTGTATCTCTGATTCACAGAAAAGAGTGTTTTTCAGCCTCATAGAACAATGTTATACGTACAGGTGAAGCGCGAGCCAGAGGTGACAGTAAAGATAAAACGTGGAAATGGAAAAGAGAATTCTTAGCGAATTATTGTGACGTGGGCTTTGGTTTCTGTTGGAGGTGTTAGAATGCCAAAGTCACCGTTAAAAGCGTGTATTAGCAAAGGTGGGCCCTAAAATACGGACTCGAATCTGCTAAAGAGCATCACTGGCCTCTGGAGAGCACGGGAGCGTTTCAGAATTCAGATGAGATTCCAACATAAAGTCATTAGAATCGTATCAAAAAGATCTCGCGCTTAGTTTCTGGCTGGTAGAATAGGTTCTGTGTACGTTTGATAACAATGTCAGTATCGCCAGGGTAATGAATTACAGCGGAAACATGAAAGCACAGTCTGCGGGCCGCGGCTGCCCAAGGAGCGCCCTGTTGGAAATACAGATTTGTATTTATATGCGGGGCATGCATGTCACGGCAGCATAGCTCCGGCGTGGAGGGGAGACCAGAGCCAGCCTGTGGCAGAGCCCAGCGTCCCCGCGGCTGCTGGTGTACCAGCTAATACCTGCAATCTGCCGTAATTTTCCCTATTTTCACGTGGTTGGTGTTCCCTCGGTGGCGAGAAGATTTTTCTGTCTGCTGCTAGTAGCGACGCGGCTGGGAATCGTGGCTTCGAGGGCCGATGGAGCTGCGCTTCGCTCTGAGTCGCTGATGTTGGCGCTTTGTTCTCAAAAGTTTCCGTGAATCGTTTCACCTCCGCTGGAACAAAGTCTTGGCTGCGTTAGCAGCCGGCACCCGCTCACTTTAAATAACGACCTAGTGATAGCGGTTTGAGTTAACACGGAGTAATGGCTCGGAGAACAATTACAGGTATCTGCGGCTGATGCAGAGGAAAATGCGGTGTAATTTACCTTTATTCATAACACTTTGTGTTGCTTCCTTCAAACCATTATGTGTAGTTTAGCAACTAACCTCATTAAATGAACAATTTAATTATAGGGCCTCTGCGCGACGGTATCACGTGATGTTATAACAGTAGGAGTTTTATAAAATTCTGCCTGAAGCTTAGCGCGCAGAATGGTATCTCAGGAAATACAATTGTAAGAAAACAACGAAGACATTTTGCCTGGTTCTTTTATAGATTCTGTAGGATCACGGTTAAGAGCCGATCGGACAGCCACCGTGTACTTTATTCCCAAACCAGAAAGGAGGATCCTGCAATGACCGCAGGTCGGAGAGACAAGATGCCGCTTGTGTCCCCCTCTTTGCTTTTACAGATGTAGAATGTTTAGCAGGTGAAGTTTTCTGTGATTTGTAGGTTCCTGACCCGCTGTTGCGTTGTAGTGGTGCAAAGGGCATCATGAAGTGCCGGAGAGATCATACTCCAGAGAGACCATGGCATCGTGTATTTTCTGGAGCCTGCAGAAGAAGCTGAAAGCTGTTAACCGTGCTGCGGCAGAGCAGGCTGGTGTTGCTCTTCACCTGCTCTGGTGGGAAGGTGGGATGCTTCCTCCCCACCGAGAATGATGGTTTGAAGCGCTTACATCGTGGATGATCACGATATAACCTGTTTCAGCGTCAGGCCCGCACAACGGTACCGCAGCCCCGTTCACCAGGCACCAGGGGCACAGCTTATTCCCGCATACAGGGATTTCGTTTTCTTTTTATTTAAAAAACAAGTATCCCCCTGTCATTAATTGCGTGCAAGCTTGCTTGTTTTTTGCTTTTTAGTATTCCTCTCACACTTTCGGTCTTTCCACCGGAGGCTGCTTTTCAGATTGTTTTATTATAAATTAAAGCTAAGGGTACCCCTAGGGTGTAATTCCTGGAATGATTCAGGGAATAGGCAGTCCTGCAACCCTGGCAGCTATTATAAGCTCAAGCTTCATGCTGCAGCAAGGCACTTGGGAAAGATGTTTTCCCCTTTCACCAAACTTGACTTCTGGATGTAGGTTTTCTAGGACAAGAGTGAGGAGGCTGGTTTTTTGTCAGGAGTAGCTGGTGGCTGCAGCTGGAGAGAAGATACTGACAGGGAGGAAGGGATTTCAGAGGAAGCAGAGAGAATTCTCAGATTACTGACTGTCTGGGTCCTTACGCATATGCTCAAGATGATGCTCGTCACCAAATTTGAGATCTAGAAGGAATGTTCCCCACCTTAGGTGGTCAAGGACCTTAAAAATCTTTTTGCTTTTCTTCATAGCGTGGAGTACAACACGGGAAGAGGCGCTCTCCTTCCTGTGAAGGAGAAGGGCAATGGAGATGCAGCTCCGTAACTAAGAAGTAATAATAGCACGTTTTATAGTATTGCGGTATAGAATTGTAGACTGCTTTGGGTTGGAAGGGACCTTAAGGATCATCCAGTTTCAACCCCCCTGCCCTGGGCAGGGACACCTCCCACCAGCCCAGGTTGCTCCAAGCCCTGTCCGACCTGGCCTTGAACCCCTCCAGGGATGGGGAATGACTCTTCTTTGCCAAGGAGTGCAATCTGTGCGCTTTATTCCTCCTCCAGTTACTCTAACACCATGCCTAGATTGCACAAAAAGGTACAAGGTTCCTTCCTTTGTACAGACTGCCAGGCCACACGGCTTTAAAACATTCAGCTCTGCATCAAGTGGTTTCCTGGTTTCTTTGGTTTTTTATTGATTTGGCTCTTTAAAGTTGTGTGGATCATGTGAGTCTGTGTGGGATATAATATCTCCAGCACAGCACAGTTGCGGTCTTGCGCGCCCTGTGGGAGTGTGTGCACATACGCGTGTCTGTACAAAGTATTACAAATGTTATGATTCATTAAGAAAGGTAGCGATTAAGAAAAAAAAAAAAAGGGTCTTAGATCAGCTATCACAAAATTGTCTTTAGGAATGGATTCTCATCTCATACCTGTCAGGGAATGCATAAAGTATTCCCCTCTCGTGTCAGGATCTCACCCTATTTTCACGTTTGAAGGCAGGTATTTTAACTTGACAACAGTAAAACCAGGCTTATTTTTCAGTTGTTATTTATTGAAAATCTTAGAGTCTGTAGCTTTGTCTCGCTTATGTATGCATTTCACAGAATCACAGAATTTACATCTTTTAGGACTGGAACATATTTCTTTTACTAGGAACAGCGCTTGGCAAACCATAGCGAGCTTTAATAATTCAAGGAATAAGCTAGTTGTAGAATTGGAGTCTGAAATTACTTGAAGGTTCCTTGCTGACATAAATTTCTGACATTAACCGTTGATCGAGGGCTTATCTGCATGACAGTGATCCCGCCTAAATACAAGGAGAGGAGCGGACAGAAAGAACATACGGAAAACTGGACCGGAGGCAATGCCTTCTTCTGGGATTGCTCGTGGGATTTCTCCTTCCTGGAGTAATGAGACCGGAACTCTCGGGCAGCGTCTCTTTGATATGAGATGGACGCTTTTTTTCAGCAATGCCGTAGAATGCCATCGTTATTTTAGCCAGCAATGCACACAGGCTTTTATAAAGCCGAGTTGATAAATTTGTCATGGTCACGAAATGGAGCTTTCCAGTGGTATTTTTTTGCCCCCGGCAATTAATTGATTAAAAGCACTGGTAAGAATGATGATTCCCTTGCTGCGTTGAACGCATTTAGAGATTAGATAAATTCTGGCTAATCTGTGCTACTTAATGCATCTCTGAGGTACATCGCTTCAAAACATTAACCCTACAGGAGGCAGGAATTTTCCTGTATTTTGCTAATTCATTTCATTTTATACCTGGTTTTTTTTTATTTCAGTTAACAGTAGAAAGAAGCCAATTTAAACAAATCCGTTTGGAACATACTTGCCTGACGAAAAAACTTCAAATTTCTACGAACGTTTTTTTAAAAGCTCTTTCAAAACCCTGTATATCTCATTACTAGAGAGAGGGATAAATCAGCGCTGGCATCTGAACAGAGTCAGTCATGGCTACGACCTTTACAACTGTTCTTTGGCACCCACGCTGCCTCCCAAAAGTACATCATTAACATTGTTTGTCTGCTCACAAGATTTTATAAGTTCTTGTCGCTTGTAATTAAATTATCGTTATTTTTCTTTTGGCCTTCTCCTTTTTTTTTTTTCTCCCCCCTCCCCCCCTCCCCCCCCTCACATCTACTTGACCCTCATACAGCTCTCACAAAGGAGGGTGACATGGAGAGGTTGTGTTCCACCCACCACCACTCCTCCTCTTCCATTGCTTCTTCATCCCGGTGGTCACCACCCTTGCCGTGCCCCAGCGGCCGCTCCTGCTGCCAGTGCCTGCTGAGGAGTCTGGTCACCCTCTACCTCGTCATCTTTGTTTGTTCATATGTTGTGTTTCTCTCCATCAATTCAGCGGGCAAGTCCACGAAAAGTGCAAACTCTGAGAGTCATTCGCTTGAGTCTGAGCTCTCCCACTCCACTCCTTCCTCTGTGCTGTGTAAGTTGAGAGACTCATCTCCTCAGATGATCTCTTTTGCCTCTCCTCCTCTTCCCTCCCCATCACCTGCACCACAGAGCACAAGGTGGATTCTCTGATCTGTCTGATCTAGGAATGACCTGTTCTTAGGGTTTACAAAAGTACGGACTATATTTTTTTAGATATTTATTTCCTGACCAGGTTTTTTTAATTGTAAAAATACTATCATCAGCTCTATAAATTTGTCTTTCAGAAAGTAGTGTCCTGTAGAGGTAGTCTTCGCAGCAGTTTTCAACTTAGAGAAAAATTTCACTCTCCCCTCTGGCTTGGATCCTGGATAGGGTCTCCAGATTAATGAATTACCTGTTATGTTTGTGTATGTCATCCAGGCACTTTCTTTAGCATCACCATTGGTAAACCAACCCGAACGCTGCTGTGACAGCTCTTAGCTTGCAGCAGTGATCGTGACAACTGAAAAGTTTCATGCTGTGCTTAGGAGGAGATCTGTGATGATTAGTCACCAATTAACTGCAAAGGAAATCTTTAGGGTGAGGATACTATGTTTGAGCGGTTTAAATATGACAGGAAAAAGGCATTGTGTTACTAGCCTGTGTACTGGTAGAACATAAAAGGCCTGGGTAGATGCATTTCTTGTTTATAAATTAACTCAGAAATTCTTTAGAAATTCTTCGGAGGGACCTTGTGAGTTGGAACGGGGAACGACTTCCCAGGAACGTAGGTTCTGCTTGCAGGATGCTGGTCCTGCATCCCGTGTGTGTTAGGGCGGTTGCACTGGTCCTGAGAACGGGCGTTTGCAGCGGTCAAGGCGAGATCCAGATGGGCCCTCGGAAAGACAGGCTGGGCGTAATTGGCTTGAACCTTATTTTAAATTTGAGTGGAATTTTTGGTAGGTGCAATTAATGCAGGTGAGAGGGGAATCGGTCCCCGAGGTGGTGGGCTGTCTCCGGTCACGGCTGTTGACAGGTGATGTTGAAAGAGTAGCTTCATTCCAAGGGAGAAGCTGGATAGTCTATATCAATATCTAGATGACTGTATATCAAACTAGAACTACAAATACCGACAGCGCAATCCATACAGAACCTTAGAGAAGAGAGGAATTAATAGGAAAGACATGGACCTGTATAACATTCCAAGCTAACACATCAGGAACACGTGCTGTAAGACTTTTATTCCATCCACAGTATACATCCCCGGAAAAATCTTATCATGTACCCAACGTTTTCAGATCCGAATGCAAGCAGTCTCCCATTTCCTGCTTCGTTGGGTAGTTAGTAGTGCCAAGACCACTGTTAATGTTTAAACATAAATGTTCATTACTAATTTTTCTTACCAAGTTTAGGAACAGAGGCACCTCAGGTGATACCACTGTCCTTGAAAAAGTAGATTATTTTAGTTACCCTGAGAAAGCTGGGTGCGGAAATGGCATGGTACGTATATACCGTGACATTTTAAGAAAGTGAACAATCTCACATTTATTCCGTTCATTCTGTGACTCCAGAAACAAGCACGCTTCTTTGCCACTTTGTTCCACAAAATAAACTTCTCAAAAATCCTGTTAAATAGCGGAGGTAGAATTCAGTTTAAGGAATGCGACAACCATCAAATTAAGCGACCATCTTCTACGAGGCAGGAAAAGTTTTAGGTGAAATTCTTCTGGTGAAGCTCCTTGGTGGAGACATGACGGTACTACTACACCTGGTAGTTAGCCTACCAACTCAGGTTTGCTTAAATGATTTACAGATTAGAAAAGTTAGAATTTGCCAAAAAACTAGTAGGCAGAACAGCAGAAGTTAACCCAGTATTTGAATATTCATCCCAATAAGAGGGAATATTTAATTTCGTTAAATAGCTAAGTTTGGTGACCGAAGAAACTGCAAAGTCCCCGTAACCTCACCTGTCCTCAACTTAGTTTTAAAAATGTGTGTTTCTGGTATAATACGATTTTAGAAATGGCTGCGATAAGCTGTGTTTCCTGTAGCTGTACATTTAATAGGGATCAGCAGCCCCCTGGCCTGAGAAAATTCAGAAAACCAAAAGCAGTTATTGTTTACCAAGAAACAGGATTAATTCACGTACAAGTAGAAGTGCTGGCCTGGTTTGGAAGTGGAGTTTTGTTGGGGTAGCTCTAACGATCTGTTGCAGAACGCTGACATCTCTGCAGTATTACTGTAAAGAAGCTACTGGAGTTGTGTACATTTGGCAGACTTACCTTCACCAGAAAAAAGATAATTGCTACTAACAGCTATAGGACTGAGTCGTTTTCACTAGCAGCAAGCAACATTAGAAAAATCGGTGAAAGCTAATACTGCCGAGACTGTTCTTGGTAAACTACATGGGAGTTACAGGGCTTGCTGGAGACAGTCATACAGTGATTCTGATTTTTAAATTACATCACAGGAGAATTCAAATCAGTGTTTTCGTAGAGCAGGTTTGAGAATTTAGAAGAAAAAAAAACAAAACAAAACAAAAAAAAAAAACCAAAAAAACCCTATACCGTGAATTCACACTACAAAGTTGAGGACGGGAGGTGGTGGTCAGAGGCACATGCAGTTTCTTTACGCCCAAAGTCTCTGGGAAGTGAGCCGGGCTCCACCGATGAGCCGGATGAAAACCTGGTACCTGACAGCACAGCGGCAAGGTGGCAACTAAAATAGTCTATGATGTTAGCTCCGTGGAGTATGAAACCGAATTCACTCTCTGTTTGTTGTTAAGTAGCAATTATTATAATTGTCGGTATACATTATAATTATAAACAAGAAAAATATTGATTTCTTAGCTGGTAAACTTGATAGGTTTTAATCTGCCGTCACAGGCATGGGGAAAAAGATGATGTAAATGGGGCGTGTTGAGAAAAGACGAGTTGAGGAAGGGTTACCGTATAGTTAAAGTAAGTCCGGGTGAGTAAAACATCTCCATTCCCGTGCTTGAGGTATTGAGGAATATATTTTTAAAGGTAACGCAGTTTTCTTATGAGTGAAATAGGCAAATGCCACATGTCTTGGAATTATTGTTTGGGGAGGAGGAGGATTATTATCATTATCTCAAGACATCTCATTGCTTTTTAAAGCTTATTTAAAAGGAAAGAGGTGTAGAATTGAAGGTCATTATTGATTTTTCTATTGTAAAGCACCAGTGGACAACAACAAGCTTTCTCTGAATCGGTGGAGTGACTAGGTAGGAGCTCAGTTTAAATTAAAAATGTCCACAGCGGCAAAGCCTGTTAATGTCTCGGTTATCAAGACCTTAAACAACATTTCTTGAGACAGCAGCCAGATTCCATGATTAATGTAAGATGTTGAGAAACCTTAGTGCGGTATCTTGTAAGTGCAGTGACCATGACGTAGCTTTGGGCCGCATCTCTAGGTGATTTGTCATTAAAAAATAAACATTTGCCACACGGTATAAATATTAGTATAATTGTACGGTAGCTCCAAGGAGAGAGCATCTTTAGAAATAATTAATTTCATATAGAGAAGAAGAAACTGCGTAGGGCATGTGACAAGTTGCTTAACATCACACTATGCTAAAGGTTTAAAAAGGAGATGCATGCATTTTGTTTGACCGTTTTTGTCAGTATAGGGTGGAAGAGCCCTGGGATAATTTTTCAGACATTTATCTACAGATCTAATGAATTACATTTAACCTGTAGGCTTACAGGTTTTCAGACAGGTGAAAGACAGTCGATGGCCTAAAAAAAATATCTGCGGACTGTCCACCTGTATCATAATTTGCTGAATCAGAGGGAATCTTTGGGATCGGCAGGCGCCAGGAGAGAGATGTCACATGTAAGGTGACAACTCAGATGTCTTAGGTCATATCAAAGTTTAAGTGGTGGGCTGAGAGAGAAGCTCTGGTCTTATGTACACTAAATTTTGAGGAGCTTCTGGAAGTGCCCTGGAGCATGCCTTGTCACCTGAGGGTCTCGGTATTTTTTTACGTAGACCTGAGATTCAATCAGTCATTTATTCGTGCACCACCACCTTTTATTTTCTTCACAGAAATTACTTTCTTGGAATACTTGTGGAATAAATTGTAAGAGACCTGATCAGCAGAGAATTTTTCAAATATTGGCCTGAAGAGTACGGTTTTGAAAAGCGTTTTGTGATGTTTGCTGTATTCCTCTGCTTCTAGGGTAGCAGCCCAGGTGGTAAGGTTGAATGACTGGTACATCCACATTGCCAGAGTTCATTATACAGCACGGGATAAAATGTCTAGTCTCTTCCTCTTTCTTTTCAAACTTTGGTTGTTTGGAGAGTATAGAAATGACATTAGTGGCTGTGTGCTGTCCATCCAATTGCCGTTTGCTGGGACGATGTTCACGTTAGAAATGAAGCGAGGTCCCCCCAGACCGTTCCACTCAATTTTAGCGGCCCGATGTCACCTTGATAAGGACTGGACTGTTTTAAAATGATAGCACAATGGGCAGGATTTGTCTCCCCAGATTCGGACATCCTCCACAATGTAGATGCCTATATTTGAACTAGTTGTCTAGACTCCCGTCAGTCAACGCAAATAGGTCAGATGAGTCACGCTTGTCTTAAATATCTATTTTAGGATATGATGAATCGTGCCCTGAAAGTGCTTATTTCTCTCCATTGACTGTAAGGGAGCAGAGCTGAGAGAACAAACTCACTTGTCTGTACTTATACATGTCCAAAAATGTTGTGAGATTAATCCAGTCTGATGTGTACCAAGAAATGGAGTTAAGAGTACTGAGTTGAAAAGTTTTAAGGGTTTTTTTTTTTTCCCAGAGAAACATGTGAGCAAGTAAGAGGCAGGATCATTTTAATCATCTTCGAGTTGCAAGTGCAGCCTGCACCGCGCTTATTTGATAAGCTGTTTTCCGAAAGTCCAAAAATACTGGGTTTATACTTGGCTACTATGATGACTGTTCCTAGGGTTGTTTTGTGTTAGAAGAAATATGTCAAAGAGCAATAAAAAAAGTGTATTCCTACTTCTGCAAGGTCAGCGGGGGTAATTGCTAACCATTCCAATACAGTAGTTACATGGTCAATCATCTAGATTTGGTAACAGTAGAAAGCTACTCCAATACGTGAGTGAAGCATAAGGTGTTTTAGTATTTTCAGAAGAAAAATACTGATGTCAGTTGGGGAAAAGTTAGTGGGAAGTACGGTGGTCGGTCAGTTACCAAGGATTCTCATTTTCTGTGCCACAACACGTGAAGTTTCTGGTACCTGTATTTCTGAAGGCTTCATTTTCACGTATCTGCAGCTCATTTTTATTCCGCACCATCTCTCAGCAGTTAAAACACCAAAATAGCCACCATTTCTGTGTCATTCTTGTAGATTGAGTTAGCAGATGTTGCTTGGGGCCGCAGGAGGGAAGAAAAGCCCCATAGTTCCCTCCTGGAAAAACAAGTTTTGCGGTTGTTTTATACTTTCTTCTTTTCCTGTGATACTCGATTTCACTAGCTGTGAGACTGCACCTTGTAGGTTTAAGGCATTTATAGTCTTAGATGCCTTTTGGAGTAAATGGTGTTCTTACTTATTTTGTGTTCTTCAGATAGTAGTGTTAAAGGTGTTCTTTAATTATAAAAGATCACCCCCACCCTGTAGCTGAGGGGGGGAGAAAAGGTAGTGAAATACAGCTAGAGGTTAATAACTCGTTTACAAGTTAACGTATGTACTACAGCAGTGCTGCGGAAATAATTTTTGCCGGTGTTAGGAAATGTTCTGGGTTTGTTCTTTTCTTCTTATTTAGTCTTTTTATAGCTCTTCTTCATAATATTTTTTTGCTCCAGCTGCCTTTGTATTAGTCATATACCTACTCATTTGCCAAAGCAGGGGTCGTATTTTTTTGAACTGCTGATACCTTCTTACCTTAACTCACTGTCCTTACAGGGCTGAAGGATATATTTAGAGAGTAGGTCCATGGTCATGTCTTTAATGGTTTTACCTCACCCGTATTCTGAGCAAAAAGTGTAAAACCTACCATCTTTTCCACACAGGTTTGCCGTTTTATGGTAGCTTTCTGCTACGCTACCTGCAGTCCTTTTTCATTATTAGTTCTTCCCTCCCACATCAGTTCTTTTAAAAACACCAAATGTATTTTTGCTGAGTAATCCTTTGTTTACAGAGCTGAAAAAATTCTATGCCATACTCTTAAGACAGTACAGATGGATCGGGCTTCAAATTTTCAATGGGCTCTTGCCACACCCCTTAAAAAAAGTAGCTGAACCAGTTTTATCAGAATCCCATTGCAATTTTTGAGTTGTTCTCCTGTATCCTGTTTTTGTCATTCATCAGACAAACTCTTACATGCCGTAAGGTTAGATGTAGTCCTTGCACTGAACATGTGGTGATATTTTGAAGGGAGAGAGTAAGACAGCCGTAATACACGTCGCTCGTAATGCCAAAGAACGTTTTGGTTCAGTCCGATGGTCTCAGCGCATAATTCTCCTAGAATTCAATACAGGCAAAGTTTACGATTGGATCAAAAAGAAAAAAAAAATCAAATTAAAATGGTGATTGTAAGTGACAGTTGGCTGGCAGATGGGAACGGGCCAGATGCCTCTTCCCTGATGCCTCCTGTGTTCGCTTGTTGTCCTGGTGTAGTTGGTAATGTGTATTTTGATGGAAAAAGATATTGGAGATTTGGAAGAGCGTATGTTAACGTGGAGTCCCTCAAATTTATAATGAAAATTTGCTCATTTTCTTACCATGTTAATAAGCGCCAATTATTTCTGGCAGATGTTGTCTGCACTAAGCAGGACCTTGTTCCTACCAATATGGGTTCATCTTCAGCGCCCTCCCTCTTTCTTCCTTCGCGCTAAGGAAGAGTGCAAGTATTTGACTTGATTCATGTGGCCACCGAGTCACGGCTGCATTTTCCTCCAATTTTCTGCTTGTTGTGTTCCAGTTCTTCCCTGTCTCCCTTCTCTTCCTTCCTCCCAGGCTAAAGCTCTGCTTCCTGGAGCATGTATTTATTGTCCGAAATGCTTTCGGCCTGTATTTGTACTCTGTCTGCCTGCACCCACGCACATACCTACACAGAAAGTATAAAATGCTAAGATAAAAAAGGTCCCCAAAAAACAATTAGTAGGAGATTTGTGTAAAATCACAGTGGCTGCTGAGATTTTTAATAGTTCTTCGATCTCTGATGTTACTGAGTCTGTCATACTGCCTTGTTCTTGACCATATTTCTCTTGTAATGTTCACTCTTGCTCTCAAATGAATAAAAAGGCTGAGACCAAGGCGGGGGCTTTTGCACCCAGGATAAATGATTTCTAAATTATGCTCCACCTCTGCCTTTGGCTCTTAGTCCCTTTCTGCCAGTGAGATTGCGTATCGGATTGCTAAAGAGGAAGAAATCTAATTTCCTGATATGCGTGTCATTATTTGTGTGTTGCTGAAAGGGAAGAGCAGCGTGGTTGCTTTCAGATGCGGTTTCATGTGGTCCCTGTAATTTTGTAGAAGGCCTGAGAAACGAGTTGGTAGCCAGATGATTTGGCAACATCTCTCTATTCCTGACGGTCCTCATCGTGAACCGGGAAGTCTTTCCACACGTACTGGAAGAGCTGATGCGAGTGCTGGAGTCGGTGATCGATTTGAGCCAGTGATGGCGCCTTAATCTCCCTTACTTCCTCTGCTGGCCTGCAGAGCTTCCTGATGGATGTGGTTTCTATTCCACGGGCAGGTCGGCAGACACAGCTCTACTGGGTGTTAGCACTGCCCAGAGGAACTTGGCTGGAACCATATTCTGTAACATTAGGTGGCTCCTAGCAGAAAGCTTGGTAAAAACGTATGTTCCACTGCAGTTTCATTTTGGAAGAAAAAAACAGGAAAAAGAGCAATTTGGTAATAGGTGCAATCTCTCCCTTCTGGGGTTGATGTTGAATTGTATCTTGTAAGGTAGTACGACATCAAAGCTACGATTGAAGTGCAACATTTTGATTGACCCAATCAAAATTTTTTTTAAACGTTTGTTAGCAAAAATTGCCGTTCTCATTCAGATTGGAATCAAGTCTCAAAATCTCAGAGATTCGTAGAGAGAAACTGTCGTTCGCATTCCTTTAACTCCTACTATTGAAGGCAGGAACAGATGCCGGTGAGCCAGGTCACCATCCAGCTAAATTGAGCTGTTGCACACCACTCATTTAAAACAAAATAAAGCACCTTGATAAGCCTCTGGGCTTTGATCACAGAGTGTTGTGTAATAGAATATATTCAGATATTCACTGGTGTTTGCTGTCTCAGAGGATGTATAACGTGTAAGTTAACTGTGGGCTTCTCGTGGTAGAACTCGGCGAAGAAATGACTGATGTTGGCGAAAAAGGGACTATTGCCAATTGCCTCTAGCCAAGTGAAAGTAAAATCACGTGTCCGTGTGGTTTTATATCTCTTGCACGTGGGAGCTGCAGTACCTTAGTAGACGTTCTCATTGCTTACGTTGTTGCCTAATAACATCAACTCATGATTACGTAGCAGCTCATCAGAGATTTTTACCTCATTTTCCACTGTCTGATTTAGTAATTTCCTAGTCTCTGATTGCAATGTGTTGCCAGGTTATTTAATCAAAACCTTTAATTTAGTTGCATGTATATGAGAAGCTGCATGCAGAACTTGTGATTTCCTCACTGCGTGAGGTCTACATATTCTGGATTTCTTTTTTTTTTCCAGCCTTTTTCGAACACTGCGCCATTGTTTCTTACTCAGCCATCCCACCACTTGGCTTGTGCTGACAACGCCATACAACGTCCACAGTTTGGTCTGTGTTGTTTAAACGTATGACAATGGAGCCATTGCTGATCTGCAGTCAAAACAGCTCTTCATTAAATTTTTTTGCTGTTTTGTGAAAAATTTGTGAAGAATAAGGCAGTTCATACTTGAAACATTCTTACCCCTCATGCCATCTAGTAGTCAAGAGCTACCCGCAAATAGCCGTGCTAGACCTTTATATCCCCTTTTTTCTCCATCCCTTCTTTCCTTGCTGGTTTCTTTTTGGTGCTTTTTGTCTGAATATGTTAGGTGGGCACTTACTAGAAGAGATGGTGGATGGAGCATAAAAGACATGAACTTGTTCTTTAACACCACGATGCCAGTTCTTCCAGTACAGCACTGGGGACTTCCATTCTGCCTAAGCTCCCCAACGTTTTCTTTTTGCAGAAGAATGTGAGCTCTCTCAGTACGTGGCTTTTAACATTCCAAGTATATTTGCGTGCCTGTGTTAATTATCTAGTCCACGTGTAGGAGGGTGCAGGATAATTACAACTATTGCTTGCACAAGAGACCTACTACAGCCTGGTTGCTTGCATTTCTTTTTATTCCAAGCTTAGTCTTCCAGATTGATTTTCTGGGGTTTAAGGAGGAGTTGAGTGTAAGTTAAATCCTTGCAAATGTACTGGTAAAATCTTTTTTCGGGTTTCCCTTACCCGTTTAGCGTTGAACTGTCAAAACTCTGTCTTTGAGAGCAGTGCCACTCTGGTTGAACTTCATCGGTATGCGGTCAAACTTTACCAAACGGTGAACATACAGTGCAAAAACGTAGACCCCTGTTCCTCGAAAAACAAGGTTAAAACCTTGTAAAAAGTAGAAGTCAGTTTTCAAAGCAAAGTCAGATTTGCCTGATAAAGTCTCTGAAAAGACTTGATAATATCTCTCAGACCTTGCCCTCCTGGAGTGACCGGTGTTGGTAACCGTACCGCTGTGCAGGAATTTGTTTATTCGGCACTATTTCAGCGTAACTCCTATCAACACTAACAAATACTGAACTGTGAGCTTATTTCTTGACTGATAGATAAAGGAGAAGCTGTTTCACGTACTTTTGCCTTCGAGGCGTATGCAGTCATGACTTGAGTTTGAATATTAGTAGAAATACATATTCTGCTTGGTTCGAATGTATTACTCTTCTGTTACTATTTAGCATTTATGATTAGTAGTAGATGTCCCGTTATTTTGCCGAACGATCTAATTGAGATTTATTGTAAATAAGCATTTTCCAAGCAAAGGATAGGCACGAGCACAGAAGTCAGAGCTGAAAGACGGTGTTGTGATTAGACCCGTGTGCGTTAGATGTAATCCGCGAGCTTTGCACCAGGTGATCTTGACTATAGGCTTACGGCTAAATTCCTCACTACTTAAATGTACACATTTGGCCAAAGCCAACCCCAAGTGTTACAGAGATTCCTGAAAATCGGCGTTAGGCGCTTAAAAGGCAAAGGCCCCATGTGTATGGGAAACGTTAAAGCGTCGCTTGGAAAACAATAATCAGTTTCCTTTAATTTGAAGTTAGGAGCTGGGCTTTGGGATTGGTTTTATTTTGCTTTTTAAACAGCAGATCCTTCAGTGAAGGAAAGACGATTAGAAGCGTGGTAGGAGAGTGGATTGATCTTGTCATGTGTTTAATTTCCTCACGAATACAAGAGCCAAAAGAGTGTAAAGCAGCAAAATGACATCATGTCCTTTGGTCATAGAGAGGGAAGAGAAGTGGCCGTTGTGCCTTTGTTAACGGCTGTGCTTCTGGCAGCCTTCAGCTGTCGCCATCTGCTTTGCCTTGCATCTTAAAGCTTGTGTTTGTATCTCTCTCTAGCTCGTAAGCAGGAGATTATCAAGGTTACCGAGCAGTTGATTGAAGCTATCAACAATGGGGACTTCGAAGCTTACACGTAAGTTTTCGCATTTCGGAGGGAGTGAGGAGAGTGGATGTATTTGACCTTGTATATGTAAATATGCATATTTATATACGAGTGCGCGTGTTTGTATTTTTGCGTGGCTGAAGTTCATTCTCAGATGCCCCCAAGAAACACCAGACGTGTTTGTTGCTGCTTTGCCCTGGCTTTACACGAGCCTGGTTGCCGATTTCGGAGGAGCTGCTCGTGTAAATCCAATGCGCCGCTCTGTTGAGACAGGATCGTAATCCTGACGCAAAACATGCAGTGATCTACCTTGGTGTACGACAGTAAAGTCACGTTTGTGATTTAGAATCCAGAAAACACAGCAGAAGCCTGTTTTAACCATTTTTTTTTTATTGTATGTAGAGGTGGGTGAAAAACCACGTGGAATTTAGGTTCCACCAGCCTCTACTGAGCACTGTGCTGGGGAAAAGCGGACCGATTTCTCTCTCTGCTTTTCTCTGCTAAGCTACAGTTCCATCACTGCTTCTCTTCTTTTCCTACCTCAAAAAAATTTTTTTTTAAAAAAGTAGAGGAGAGCCCTTCTCAGCATTTCTTTTGGTCTCCGTTGTTTCTCGGGGTGGGTTCTACCCTGTTGCAGCACAGAAGCAGTTTTCAGAGTCACAAGTAGAAATTCCTACTTGCAGTACGATTGACTTGCGGGGCCTTTTTTGGCAGTCTTTTTTTTGGTCAAAAGATGATTTGTATAAAATGTAGTCCACCTAGAGTAGGCCGCCAAATTTATTAATTCAAGTGAAACCTGAACTCCATTACTTCTCCCCTTTTAATTTCTGTTCTTTGATGGCACAGGTGAGTAACACGTCCGATAGGAATGAAGGAAACATTTAAAGAGTAATCTCTCCAAAGTTGTATTAGATAACTGCATGTGTTTATTAAAGAATTTCCTCTTTTTCCACAGAAAAATCTGTGATCCAGGCCTTACATCTTTTGAACCTGAAGCTTTGGGTAATCTAGTAGAAGGCATGGACTTTCACCGGTTTTACTTTGAAAACGGTAAAAATTCCTTTTCCATCTCCGTGAATCTTCATCTGTTCCTTGTGATTGTGTTTCTCTGGTCTAATTAGCGTTTTCATTTGGGAGTTAATTGATTTGGGTAGGGAAAGGGAGTATTATTTTTTTTCAGAGATCTGCTAATGTGTTCTTCTGCGGCGCCCATTCACGCGTCATAGGGCATCTCGGATAGCGGAGGAAAGTTTCAGGTGTTTGGAAGGAGAAAGTCAAGATGTATAAAAGAAGAAACAAACACACCATAGATAAGTCATTCTCACACTGCTGGGTTTTTTTTTTCCATTGGGGAAAAGAGAAAATCATGCTGTGAGTGTGCTTAAAGGAAAGGTCATTAAATTCTGTGATTATAATGATTGCAACTAACAGTCAGTGCTTCCAGTGAGTGTGTGGTGTAGTGGGGAAGGCGTTGTAGTCACTCGATCTCTACTGCTGAGGATCTGATCAGCTGTCTTTTTTGTATTGGGGTGTGTGTACATTTACAGACACATATGAAAACATCAATATGTGTTCTCTCTCTGACAGTCGTGTCAGCTACAAGAAAGGAAAATAACTCGTAGGGTGGATTTAATAGAGTTTAGGAGGATCATGTGATGCTGGTAACCGTTTTAGAGCAGACTTGACGCAAAAGGAAATAAAATATTGTAAAGGAAGATACCGCTTTATCCAGTAATTTCTGAGAAATGTCCGAGCGTATGGGATTGTCGTGTCCCTAAATTCTCTTCCATCTCCAAAACGGCTTTTTTCATATTTTTCCTTAAAATGTTTCTTTACATTACCACTGCTTTTTAGTTTTCATAGATATCAGCACTTAACAAAATATGTCATAAGAGTTAAAAGCTGAATTATTTTAACTGAGAGTATTAAGTACAAATGTCATTAGACATTAGACAGAGCAGTGACGCTGAAGTATTGGGAAAACTCAGTTGGGAAACGCAAGATGGTGGCGCCCACTGTATTTGACCCAGGTATGTACATGGACTAAATAACATGTACTATTAAACATTTGGTTGGTTTCCTTGTAGGAAAGGGGAAGGCATCCTTTATGCTGTGACTGTGCTCATTTCTGCGATGTACTTGAGCTAGTTGTCAGCCGTGATTATCAGTAAACAATAATTATGACTCTGTATCTGCTAAGCTTTGAGATTTTTGTTTTGTAAAATGGGGTGAGATGAGTTATTTTGGCTTAGCTAGAGAAAATGTAATTTATCCTCTGTGTGTGTTTGTTTCCCAGCTTTATCCAAAAGTAATAAGCCAATCCACACCATTATCCTCAATCCTCACGTCCACCTTGTGGGTGACGATGCTGCTTGCATTGCGTATATACGGCTCACGCAGTACATGGACGGAAGCGGGATGCCAAAGACTATGCAGTCAGAGGAGACGCGGGTCTGGCACCGTCGTGATGGGAAATGGCAGAACGTTCATTTTCACCGTTCAGGGTCACCAACAGTACCTATCAAGTAAGAAACAATTCAAGCTTAAACTATGTAGGTCAGACCAGATAGTCTAACAGCTGCTTTTGGCCTTAAAAACTACAAAACCCTCCTCTCGATAGCGTAATTTTTTGTGGTCACTTATGTGGTGTGTATTATATTCAGTAGCGTGCATATAGTATTGCTGCAAATATTTTTAAAATAATGCTTTTTGTTGTTGTCGCCGTTTCCAAGCGCGCTGCCCGCTGATCCGCCTCAGTCCCTGGACTGACAGCGCGAAGAACAGCAAAATGTTTGAATGTTGATACAAGTCGCACAAAATAGGATTGGAAAACCTGAGATAGCATTTCAGGAAAACCTGAAAAAAACAGAAAGCAGTAGGATACATGGAGCTCTTAGAGCTGACCAGAAAGTTCCCGGGAAAAAAGTATCACTGTTCTGAAAAACTGAAGTCTGAGTAATACTTGTTGTGATTTCCAGCCACCGCAGCTTACTCAGGCCTAGCCGTGTTCACTGCAAGTTGATTTTTGAGCCAGTTTACGTATTTACTTTGTAAATTAAGCCGTACAAGTACCTATCACATTCTTCTTTTGTTCATTGGAGCATTTCTGCGTGCCCTCTCCTCCCCTCGGAGTCGTGCCACGACTCAGCCTGAATAATTCCTTCAGCCAGATTTTTCAGCAGTGTAAATCCCAGCACGCTCGCAGCTGCAGTAACAAGAAAAAAAGAGTTGCAGCTTCTTGGAGAGGTTCTGCTCCCGTCCTTTGCTTTTCTCCTGCTTCCAGCCTTCGCTCCTGCTGCTGCATCCCCCAGAGCCCAACCTCACCGGCTTCTGGCTTAGGTTGGGCTGTTTCCAAGTTAGGCAGCAAATTAGTGCAGGCCTTGATTTGCTCGGGGGCAAGCCCTCTCTTTTAGGGTATAATTACATTCATTCCATAACCGAGTGAGAACTATTATATTTTATTTACAAATGTGAAACCAGTAGGAGCAGCAACCATGTCGTCCTTTGTTTTTCACGTTCCAGCTGCACTGCCAGCATCTAAACAGATAATACCAAAGGAGTAGTTACATTTTCTTGAAATGCAGTGTTACGTAGATTTTTGACGTTTTCGTAAAAGAGTGTTTTGTCACGGGATCTGCCCTGGGTATGTGTAGAGCCAGAAAGCGTGAGGGAAACGGGTTCGCCTGTCCCACTGCACCCTCTAAGTGCCTACAGCAGAAAGACATGAATTGGGCTAGAGAATTATTTAATCTTTGGGGGTTCCCCCCCGCCCCCCCCGTGTTTTTTAAGAAGGGTTTGGGGGCGGGAGGGGGTGTGTAAATTTTTTTTAACTTAACCGTATTTATAGGAAACAATCCTAAAGAGAAAAGGTGATTTACGACACGCAGCAAAACCAGAAGGCAACAAAATAGCCATCTCATTACTGTTACCGTGGGAGATTATTGAACTTGCCCGATAATTCCTGTAATAATTTGTTCAGTATTACCGTATAGAGATATACTGAATAGCTGCTTCTTTTTGAGGCACGGTGTTGTAACAGGAGCCTCTGTACCCACTGTGCGATGGGCTGCTGTGTGCTGCTGTTGCCCCTCGGAAGCAGTGCCAGTTATTTAGGATTCGTATCATGTCACTTCTTTATGGCCACTCACGCTCTCCGATAAAAATAAGGATTTCTGGGATGGCTAAGGACGGAAGGAGAAGCAGCGGATAGGTAATTTTTTTGAGGCTGCAGGGTTGTGGCTCTGTCAGTTCTGAGCCTCTGGGGTCAGGCAGAGGAGAGTTCAGGATTGCGAGAGGGTATCCCAGTGGAAAAGGTCGCTTCTCAGGAGCTTTTGAGGAGTAGCGGCTCAAAGCCTTAGAGCTGGCTAAGGCTTCAGGGGAGATGCTCTGAGATTGCAGCATGGCCCTAGATGCAGTCGCCCCTGCGTAGCCCTGGCAAGAATATCACATAAACCCCTTACCTAACCCTCACCTCGAATTCAGAGGGCGTTTTTGGACTTGCTCATATGACTGTTCTAAAATATCACTGGTCTGATGGCTAGAAACCTTACTTTCCAGTCTGATTTTAGTCGTATTCAATATATCCTGGATTATTCTTACTTCATCACCCCCCTGTACCGGGGATAGGTATGCAGGCATGAGCTCTTCTGTATGAAGGCTGATTAGGTCATTTCCCACCTTCTTTTTTCATAGGGTAAATAAACAATGCTAACTTGGTTGGCTTTTTTTGATAGGATCTCCATTTTCCTGGCTACCACAATAGCTCTTCGCTGTGTTTTTTTGGTTTGCGGTTTGTCTGTTCATTAGCTTGGGTTCTTCTGAAACACGGTGTACATTTGTGGTCAGGGCTTGGTTTAACTTGACAATGTCTTTCTTTTCCCCGTTGAGAATGCCACGCCTGCTGTGTCCTGGCATGATTTTTTGCACTTCTGCCGTCCTCATCCCATCAGCAGATCATCCAAGACAGCCCTGTATTTATCCTCAACTGTCGTTTCCAACCAATGAGTACATAGAAGCTTTTGCTGAGCGTGCAGCTTTGTACTTGCTATTATTACGTGTAACATTTCTGGATTACCCAGCCCTCGAGGTTATTTGGTTCCTCTTGCGCAATACTCCTGTTTTCCATTGTATTTATAGTGCCTTCCAGCAAAGTGTAGGTGTGCTACGTGAGATCAGCCCTACTGCTTTGCTCAGGTCATCGGCAAAGTCTAGTGAGTCTCCTCTAGGCCGGCAGTTCCCCTTTCAGCCTGAGCAGTGTCATTTTTCTTTTAATTATTTTACATATTCTTTCCATAATCCCCATCTTCACAAGTTTAACTGGTAGACTCCCATGTAATGCCATGCCAGAACTCGCCTTCCGTAACCCATCCTGACCATCTTTTAGACAGCCTTGAACTTCACCTTTACTTTTCCCAGCCAGAGCAGCAGTGTGCCAGTAACTCCATTTTGGAAAACTACGGAAGAAATTTAATTAAAATATTCTTGTAGGTTATCCTTCCTTTCTTTTCTCGTTATTTGAAATTCATACAGTCTATACAGCTATTTATTTAATTATAACCAATACACAGCAGTTAATGATGGCGCTTCCGTAATAAAAAAGTGTCTTGCACATCGTGTCTGAAGAAGAATTTCAAATCTAATAAAGTTGCAAAAGCAATTGTAGCCGTGACCCGCTTTTGCAAACGTAGTATCCTAGATCATGTCAAATCAGTGGCTGTGCAAGCGCAGCAGCTTACTTCTTTTCAGGACTACGGTAAGGAGCGTGCATAAATCTAAGGACAGAAATGAGCTCTTTGATAGCTGAAGATATATGGAAACCCTTCCTTACGGCAGATAATTTATTTAGAAAAGAATATGAGCACAAATACATATTTAGTTTATAAACAAATTCTGCTTTGGTTTCCGTCTTGTTCCTTGTTTCTCTCTGAGTGCTGTGGCTGACAGTAGAAATTTTTTTTCTCTGTATTCCATGTTCTTGAGAACTTGTGCTCACGTGGTTCTGCAGAACTGTGTCTGCACAGACGCAGAGAGCGGACCTGCTGGCACGGGCAGTCAAAGGGCTCTTGGACCTAAAACTGACTCCCAAACCTAAATTGAGACCAGCGGCTTAGATTCCCTCACTTATCACACCTTCCTAAACTTCCCTAATTAAATACCAACCAGCAGGAAGACTTAAGTAAAGAGTTTGTTCTGTGTTTGTGCAGCGCCTAGCGCAGCGGGATCCCAATCACGCCATCGGCCCTAGATGCTACGGTAATACAAATGATATTATAAGCCGAGTTAGTTAACTGCTTGCTTACGCGGTCCTTTTCTTTCTTTTTCTCTCTGCGTATGCCTCTCGCATGTCTTGCATGTAAATGCATCCGATTCTTCCTTGTTACTTGGTTCAATTTTTATACGAAAATCTCAGTCCGGGGCAGTGTCTGTAATATACGTGGCTGAGGAAATAAGTCGAATTCAGAGATTCGCACCTAAATTCTGCCCTCCCTCCTTTAAGAGATCGGTTAAGGCACTTTGGCTTCCTGCCTCAGTTTCCCTTTTTATTTTAACAGCCTCTGTGGCATGTTGTAAAGATGGAAAACGTCTGTAAAGTGGTTTGAAAAATAAAAGAATGCTTTGCCTGAGCGTTTTGGGGGGGTGGGGGGTGTGTGTGTGTGTGTTTTCCCTTGGTTTTCTTCACAATATTGTGTTAAATGATCTTGAGAAGATTGTTTTTTAATAGTATTGGCTAGCGCTTGAAGCATGTATTGTTATCTGGTGGGGATGTTACTTCAGTAACGGCATCTTCTTGTTTTTGTTTTTTTTTTTCCTCCTTCCTCCTAGCTAAAAATATCAGCGGTGCCGCTCCTGCATTTTCTGTACCCAACGCACCCGGTTGATTACCATCTTGGCCATCCCGTTCTCTTCATGCATGTTTCTGAGTGCATGAAGTTGTGAAGGTTCTTCATGTAACACATTTGTGATGCACCGTGTTGCTGTATATTCCATCTGTACACTGTTAACATTTCGATGAAGGTGATGTTCCACGCAAATAGAGAGTTAACGAGGCATAAAAGACACACACAAAAAAAAAAAAATATTTGATGGACAGCAGTAGACGATACATTTGTCACTCTCTCCATTTATGCCAAGTTTTGACAGACAACTTTAAAAACTATCCTGTTTATTAAAAAAAAAGAAAAAAAAGAAAAAAAAAGAAAAAGTACGTTTTACCCTCTTTTTTTAAGAACTGTTTTTTGACTCCTCTTTTTTCCCCCTGAGTCCCAGGATTTTGCTTTGGTTCTGGTAGGAATGGTCAGGATTTCCGCTGGCAGCTCAGTTACTGTAAAACAGGTTTTTATTACGGCGTGTAGATGGACGAAATCACTGATAAATGTGGAAGTGATAATAGCTTGGCTATTATAATAGCTTGGCTTTGTACCAGCTGAAGCCTTCTTAGTTTATTAGCCTGTGTAAACTGGAAAAATCTCATCATGTGCTGGCTTGGTCACTTCGGAATTAACTGTGGAGGTTCTGGTGAGCCAGCAGCTTCTTTTTTTTCCTTCTGAGTCTTTACCTTTGCTTTCTCACGACGCGAACTGAGAATTTCTATCGGACGATAGAGCAAAATGAAAAATTAGTAAGGAACTGAGCGATGATTGAGGGGCAGGTTTTGAGGATTAAAATGGAAGGATAGCGAAAGATAAGATTTTTATCGCTTTTAGGGTGCACTGTAAAATTTTTAAGGAGGCTTTAAAAAATATCAAATTTTGGTTAAGCTATAGACCAGCTGCGTGGTTGATATATCGAGAAATATTAGGCCTTAAAAGCTTAGTATGAAGAGTTTGCTTTCTTTACGCTGCTGCTGTCGCTTCTCTGGAGATGTATTGCGGATACACCAGTTTTCTAGTAAGACTCGTAATACCACGGATTTGTTTCTTCCTCCTTTTCCCCCCTCAATCCGCTCTTGGTTTTCGGAAGACCCTCACGCGGCGCACAGGGACGACATCTGATCTTTGCGGCGTCCCCAGCTTGGTTTGGTCCCTGTACGCCGCGCGGGGGATGCTCGCCGTGGCGCTTTGTCACAGGGGCTGTTTTTTCATCCCTTACGTTGCTGTGAAAACACGTCCTTGCAAGCATTTAGGTTTAGCCCCTTCCATTTTTAGTAGAAAAATACAGGGATCAGTTATTTCTTCTTTATTTTTTCGCCATTCGTTAATTGTTCTGTTACCAACAGGGCTAACTGTTTCCTGCAGCGCTGTATAGTGCATGATATCTCAGTCAATGTCCTTTTTAGCGGTTAAAAATTTACAACTCGGCAGCCTGAAGTTTTTAAAATGGGAAAGCTTCCTAATTTGTATCGTTTCACCTTTCTGTGTTGATTACTAATCAAAAGCAGTTCTTAAACATTTTGATGTTGTTACTAGTGGATGTATGGTAGATGGATTTAAGCTTCTCTGATAATTACTACATGATTTTAAACAATATATATTTAAAATAAGCATCTACAATAAATGTGTTGAGCCATATTAACCTGCCAATGGGATCTGTGAAAAAAGTAATGGCCTCATTTATTTTTTTTTCCTCATTAATTTCTTTACTTTTTTTTTTTTGTGAAGCGGCTATAAGTGGCATAACTGTATTTAAAAATTAACAAATTAGGTGTAGGGGGGTTTGTTTATTTTTTTTTTTTTATACTTCTAACATAGCATGTGGTGTTGACGTATTACTGTAGACCAAGTTTGTCTTCCACACCAAGACGTGAGGAAATTGTGATTTGTTCTCTCCACCACAACTGAATTATACACTTCTCTTCTGTCATTTTGGAACACTGCAGTTTACCATGGGACACAGTGTACATATTTCTTGCCATAATGGTAAATGATTGATATATTTAAGGATTAATAAATTTGTGATTTCTGCTGACACGGTGCTTGCGTTTTAATTTCCCAGTTAAGTGCGATTTTTGCCTTGTGAAAACGGGGGGTGTCTTTTCGAATTAAGAAGTCAGAGACGCGGACGCAGTTTCCTACGAGCCAAATTTGCAGTTGGAGAAAGTGAGTGTTTGCTTTTGTGATTTGTCTGTGGGTCCTTCCCGAGGACTTTCCACTTTGTTGAGAGATTTTGCACACACCTTGGATTTATGGGTCCGTATTTAGAAATGGTTTCGGTGCTTCGCACGCTTCTGTAGCTGCCCTACTGTTCCGTACGCTCAGCCTGTAACACAAGGTGCTGGGAAAGCAGTTACTGTGTGTTTAGCGTTACCAGAAAATGCATTAAAGTCCATAAATAATTAGCATTTAAAATAACATACCGGTTTAAAAGCTTTCATGTCTGCCTGCAGTGATTTTTAGGCTCTCTGCTAAGAACGGGCCTTCATCCCAGCAGAAAAGGAAGGAGGAGAGGAGCCGACTTCCAGCTTTCACGGGTCAGGAAACGCGGAGCTGGATGGTTCCTGCGGTTGTGTGCCAGGGGCAGCGGCCTTGGGGTGGCCGGGATCCAGGAGTGCCACCTGGCGAAGGAGCTGGAGCGGATTCCTCGGCTTCTGAACATTTCTGAGTGGCTTTTCGCTACGTATTTGTAAACAAAAAGGAAAAAAAAAATAGCTAAGAGAGAGCTCAGAGGTTTGGAATGTTTCGGTAAACCCCCGAGGGAGCGAAAGCGGTTTAGTCTGTTTTATATTTCGTCCTATCACTTCTACCTACTTTGTTTACTCGTTTTTTCCACTAAAAGCTATTCCAGAAAAGCAGCTTGACTTCCATTTTAACTGTGCGCCCGCAGCAAGCTGTTTGACAGCAGTGGAATCGCTACTAATTTCAGGTATGTAGATAAGAAGAGAGATCAGTGTGTAAAGCATAATGAGGGGGCTGGGGAGAAAACATTTGCTAAGTACCAGGTTAAAGATTTGGGAGAGGGGCAATTTTTTTTTTTTTTGGGGGTTAATTGTGGATGTCCTTTTATAGTGGAAATGTTTTAATATGCTGCCTCCTGGCGGCTTTTTGTAATGGTGTTTTCTATTGAGGCGTGCACAGGAAGATGCTATTTATTCTGAGCAGCGAGGAACCCAACGCTTTCACGCGTTCACTTCGTTCATGTGAGTAGGGAACGCAGAATATTTCAGAGGCTGAAAATGTCCATTTGATGGGCCTTGAATATACGCTATACACTTACCTGGAGCAATCAGGTTGATTCCATTTTCAGAAAATGGGCTCCCAGGACACAGTTAAGAAAATAGAGTTTTATATTAAATCCAGAGTTCATTGTGTCAAAGATTAACTTCAGTGTGCTATTAATCCATTGTGATCTATTATCTCTTTGGACTGCGTGCTTACAGAAAACAGAATTACTTTACTCTTCCCATGACTTTTCTTTATCCTTAAATTTGTGCAGCCATACTTTATACATAACTCATCTTAAGAAAACACCACTAGTGAAAAAATTAACTCTATTAGTTGGAGAATTGATCCAGATGGTTTCAGGAGATTCAGCTTTTTCCTTCCTAATAAATTATTGGTAAAATCAAGACAGCCATGGGTGAATGGTCAAAAGCAAGGTCCGACTCCTAATAAATGCCTGGTTCCCGCAGGGAGAGAGACCTGACACGCCTGCACAGGAGTATTGGGAGGTTTTGATCCCTATGAGAAGGGGATACTTACCTATCCTGAGGACTATCTATGCCTCACATGAAAGGAATCCTACCACGATAGCAGCCTGGAAACCCTCTCCTCCCTCTCTTGCACAGAGACGCATCTCTGAGCGGAACAAGCAGCAGGATCTGCTTCCCAAAGAGCGTGCCTGTAAAACAGGGAGAACACAGGAACTGTGCGTGCTCGTGTCCAGCACGGTCCTGTCCAGACTGAGCCCAAGCAAAAAGGCACTGCAGACAGTAAGTTTGGGGAAGAGGAAAACATTTAATCACAGAGTGCGAGGGGAAGAGATTCAGTGCCGAGCCAACAAGCTGATAGAAAGCAGGGCTCACAAAGGTGAAGAGATAGGAGAGCAGTATTTCCGTTATTTACCAAAATGACGCATTCTTTCTTTAAAGATGTTGCCAGAACCCAGCTATGGGGATGGACCATCTTACGAACTAACTGGGAATTTGGCCCATATAACCTTTTTCATCATAATGACCTCTGATTAGTAAGAAAGTTAGATAGTTGAATGTGGCAAGTGGTCAGGACAAGGTTGCCTCCCTTAAAATAGCAAGGGCTGAGTCTGCGTAGCCACAGAACATCCTCTGAAAAGTGGTATTAAATTGCAGTGTAGAATTTATCAGGAATCTCATGCACCTAATGATAGCTAAGGGCTGATAATTACGCACTTCTGCTGTTCCCTGAGCTGAGCCCATAGTGGAGGGATGCTGCCTCGTGCCAGGGCAGAAAGAACAGCAGCCCGTATCACCAAGTTCCCTGCTCACTGTCGGGTATTTCCCAGCGTCCTACCAAGCTGGTACAGGAAGAGAGGGGAGCGAAGTTTATGAATGAACGGCCCACCGCATTGAGAGAGAGTTCACGGCAAAAGAAAACAACCCTGAGCCGGGAAGGAAGAGACAGCTCCGCTCTTCCACCACTCCTTTTCCCACCCTTCTCAGGCATTCCGTGCTGGCTCTCTGGGAAGACAGCTGCCCAGGACCAAGGCGCTGACAGTCACAGATCGTTAAATAACACATGTAGTCAAGGGACCATATTAGCAAGCAACCAGCCCAGTAGCGAAGGTAAGAGCCCATGTTTGTGTCCCTGACAGCTCATTTTATAAGCGAAGTTGAACATTGGTACCTAAACAGAAGTCAAACCCATGGTAAGGAGAAGAGAGAACTCCCAAGCACGTCTCTCTGTCATATCACAGCAAGGCAGCAACTTAAACGCCATATAGAACTGTTGCCATGGCCCTGGAGAGAGGGCGAGTACCAGAGCAAGATGCAAGAGTTCAGCTCCAGGACTGATGGCAGGATTAAGGGTAAATATATGATGACGTTTGAGAAGGAAGTTGTTCGTGGACTATTGAGCGATTGCCTCCCTGGCACAAATCATTTGAGGGGGTTAATTCTAGAATGAAGCAACTGCAAAGATCAGATGTCGATATTGCGTAGAGGTGGTCATGTTGCCTCGCCTACTGGCGGTAATGCCTACTGTCCCATTTTTAGCTGGTGTTTCGGGTTGATGTATAGATGATGGATCCACTGAGGGGTTTGTGGAGCATAAAGGAAAATGGCAGGAGCCCCACAGGCCAGTGTAGGAAGCAGGTGATGATCTGCACTGCTGTTGCTTGCAAAGTGACAGAGGATGTTACGGGCAAGGAGCATCGCTCTGATGGGTGTCACGAACTCCAAATCATGCCTGGAGTGAAACGGGTTGAACCAAGGTTCACAAAACCCCAGCGTAAGGACTGGTAGATGCAAGGTGAGATTTGACACTTGTGCTCTCCCTGGTGCTCCAAATATCCCTGGAACGTGCCCTCACCTGTCACCAATATCCCCCTGCTCTGCTCTCACCTTATTAACCCATCTATCCCATCTTATTAACCCAACTATCAGAGCGACCTGTTTTAACAGGACTCCCTTCTAGCAGCTCTCCTTGTGCAGCCTCTGTGTCATGTTGCATTTGAGCTTTATTCCCTTCCCTCGTCAGACAAATCTCCGTCTCGAACTCAGTTTTCACCCTCTGACCGTACATTTCCTTGTGCCCCCGTGTTTGTTTTCTGCAACTTGTAGGCACTGCCTCCGCTTCTCCCTGCCCTGAAGCAGGGATGGGTGAACATCAGGAGCTGAGTGTCTTCTCAGCATGCTTACTTAAGTTCCTCAGGTAAAATGGGCATGTGAACACCTATTCCCTTACCTGAGCTAGAGTTTTAGCATGAGCTGAGAGCGTGGCTGTTCCGCTGTGAGTGCCGCTGGGCATACACGGAAATGAAATCCTAAGTGCCACGGGCACTGCTGTGGAAGGGGGTAAGAGTCATGCAGCAGTTTCACAATCGCAACTTTAGGTGTAGCTCCCGTTCCCTGCTTCGTGTTCCGAAGGCATTGCTAAGAGACATAGCTTTTACATTTATTTCTCCTGGTGTAGGAATTCCTGGAAGAAGGGCTGCCTGACAGCCACGCTGGAGCGGAGCTGCTTTTTCTTGGGATGCAGGTAGGGGGCTGCCACGGCGCTTTGCTGGGAGTGCCTAAATACCGAGTTCCCATTCTGTTTCAAAGGTCTGGCCTCCTGCATCTCCGGCGTACTCAACTATTGATGCTCACATAGCGGTCTTGGTTTTTCCTCATTTTTCTGCGGGACAATGCTATTTCAACAGGTGCCTCCTCTCTCCACCCCAGATACTTATTCCCACTTATGGTCACAATTAAAAGCTGGGTTTGTTTTTCATTTAAAGAGATTCTGGTTTTAACTCCGTTCGTTTTACTGGCCTAGTTTTATAAGATTACCTGACAAGAGGTTGCATCGGCATAACATAGGAGTTATGTAGAATAAGCTTCGGGTGGGAAAGGATAGGAACTGGATCAAACTGGGAAAACCAGTTTTATCACTGGAGGAGATGTATGAGCAATTATTTAAGGAATTGAATACAGCATATCTACCAACATACTAGTTTGCAGTCAAGGGTCCAGAGTAGGTGACCTACTTAAATTAACTGTCTGCAATTACATGTCTTCATGTAAAGTTGATGAAAACAGTGATTCCTCCCTCAGTTATTGACTCCCTTAAAATTCCAATTATTGTTTCCTCCCGGTAGGTTAATTCTAGTTGCAGGTTAACTATTGGGGACACAAAGCTTTGTGTCTCTTCCTACACCTGTTTTTTCTAGCGGTCCCCACAGCACACATGAACTGTGTGACAACTCCCTTAGCATCGGTCACTCGGTGAATAAGCCTCATACTATAAAGTTGTGCCCTTTCTCAGTGTTTTATTTTTGGCTGGTAACAGAGAAGGCTCAGTAGCTCTAAGGGAGGTTTCTTCAAACTCTGTGTTACAGTCTACATCTGTGACAGTTTGGATAGTTACAAAGCGCCCTTAATAGTAATGATAATTTTTTTTAATCTGCTTTTTTCTTTGGGAGCAACTAAGCACCAATACTTTCTAGTCTAGGAAGGCGAGTTCTTGCACTGGCTCCAAAAAAGACAGCCTCAAAACCTGGTAGCTGGACACTTCCATGAAGATGGAAAGAGTTTGCCACTCATCTGGTGGTTGAGAGCTTGGGGTGGCCCTACTCAAGGGTGACAGCAACAGGAAAAGATGAGGAGGAGACGTGTAAGTAGATTGGAGAACAGAAGCCAATTTTGCTGTCTCTGATAGTGCCCAAAGCGCACGATGCTTGGCTGCTGCTGGGGAGAAGAGATCCAGCCGCCTTGTGGTGGTGTGTACTCACAAGAAGCAGCTCAGCCCATAGCTGGCCAGTTTGTCAGGAGCAGCTTGCCTCGATATACAAGCAAAAGTAGATGTTTGGCACCTGGGACAGTCTCAATGTGGAAGGGAGATACTGAACACCCCAAGGAAACCAAATCCTGCTACAAGCCCGTATTCAGCACTTACACACCAGGAGGAAAGAAAACTTACCAACCCAAATTAAGAGAAGTCCGAAAAAATCAGCAGCTCTTTCTTGGTCACTCAACTCATTCACAAAGCCATTGCGTCACAGTTTCTGCAGGAAAACAGAAATACGTACTAAGGTCAGCCAAACTGTTTTCCAAGCAGAGAAGGCAATAGCCTGGCCCCTCAGGAGGGCTCACAAGATTGAGCAGAGTCAATGGTTTTCTCCAGACACCTTACCTAAAACCAAGGAGAAACACCTTCGCTGCATGACACTCTGGATCTCCCTCTCCAGTTCTGGCACGCACACAAGAGAGAAAGTAAAGAGCGACGCTTCCTATCAGCAGCTCTGAGACTAAGAACGGTGGGTTCTGGGGCTTGTTTTTCTGACCAAAGTTTACTAGAGAGTAAAGCACAGAGGCTGGGCCATGCCCAAACTTCTCTGCCTTGTTCATTGGGGCAAATACACTTAGGGAAAATGCGCTACTTTGACATCCACAGGTGGTTTCTCATGCGGATACTTGGACTCCAAGCAAGTCTTCACAAAGGAAAAAACAAACAAAACCGAACCAGTACGTATGTCTGAAAAGCCTTGTTTATATCCTGCTGTATTACCAAAATTTTAAATCAAACCATTTTATTACCAAACCAGGATAAAGATCATACCAGAAGTTGTAAGAGCGCTCATTTCTTCTAGTTGGTCAAACTGCGCCAGCAGAGGGAGGCGTAGGGAGCATAACTTTCTTTTACAGTGACATACGGATGTTCTTTTGGCTTTGACCAAAAGCAAATACTGTAGAGTAACACGTTTTAGTAAATTAGGAAAGTTTCCATTGCTACTCTGTGTATTGGTAGTTTTCAGACTGTCTCTCTAGACCCTGGAACACCTGTGGATTAAAGGGTTCTGTGAAAGCTGAACAAAATTACCCTTTAGTTAAAGACTTCAATATACTCCATGTATGCATTTTAAGAAGCAGGGAGTATTAGCTAGTTTCCAGAGCCAAAAAGGAAAAAAAATTCAAAATCTGTACAGCACATCCTCCTAAAGAACAATAATAGTTTGGGGGTTGTTTCTTTTTTTAATTCTGCCCTAACTACCTAGTGTCTAAATAGTTAAATACTCTGTGATGGAGACAGAAGTGCACTGATTTCAGGACGTGCACGTAAAGCACTTTGCCAGGGAGCTGGAAGACAAAAATGGGAGTTCTTGCCCTTTTTCCTTCAGGCCAGGAGTCTGAGCGTAAGCATCCCTTGTGCAGTGTCAGTGCCATGAGCACTGAAGGAATATGAGAGACAGCCTTTCTCTGTTGGTTTGGGTTCCCCCCCCAAAAAAAAAAATAAGCAGGGAAGGATCTACTTAGTGTTTCCATGCAGCTCAAAACAATTGTCCAAGTCTCCCCAGTGACATCAGCAGAAAGGATCCCTTTCCCTGGGCTCCTGTCACCTAAAGGGGCCACGGTGGCTGAAAAAAAGCATTGAGGATTAATGAACACAAAGCTGAGGGCAGGAAGTGTTAAAAGTCATTTTCTTGAATGAAATAGATGCCTTTAACTTTCAGTATGTCAATAGATACAAATAACAAGAGCTTAAAGCCCTCAGCTGATGCCTTCTTTGTAAGGGGTTTCTCCTCAAGATTAGGACCCGAGCTTCAGCAAGAGCCAGCATGGGAGAAGATTTCCTCTCTCCTCCATGGTTCAACAGGGGATAGTGGTCTTGGAGTCATACCACATCCACACCTTTCCATCAGCGCAGGTTCCCAGTTAAGCCCAGCTTTTCTCACACACAGCAGAGCCACTTTACACCCCACAAGCTTTACACCATCTGCCAAAAGGGTGAGAGTGGGAGGAGAAGCATACTGCTGCCATTAAAAACAGCTCATTGTGTTAAGGAGTTCGTTGCTACGTGCTCCCCAATAGAACTAACAGCAGCAGCAATACACATTTTATAGAAAGAGACATTTCCTTTGACTTTCCTGCTTGTTACCTTGTCTGGGGCCAAGACCAAACCAGTCCCTCGGCCCTCCAGCCACGTTTCCTTATCAGGCTGAAACACGGGCTGGAAGCCAGTTCCCACCTCAGATCAATGGAGCTTTCCTGGCCAAGGGATGTCTCAGCCACATGAAAGCAGCAACTGAAGATGAAGATACACCAGGAGTAAATTGGGGCACACACCCCCCCACCACCTCAGCACAGCAGGATCAGCATCCCACATCACACAAACCTGTTGCGGAACCACACAAAACCCCATACAGGTACCCAAGCAGGGATGGAGAATGCTGCAGAGACCACGCAGCCGCTGCCTGATATGGAAAGGAGGGACCGGAGAGAACAGCCCAGAGCCAGGCTGCCCAGCCCTGGGGCTGGAGGGCTGTCCCTTATGGCCACCCCTGTCCCAGAGTGGAGGGGGATGCCTGCTTGGCACATCAGGGCTGGGTTCCTTGCATGGGTTTCATTATAGAGCCTCCCCCCTGTGCTCCTTTTGAGGCATCCCTTACCTGTTTCTGCCTCCCCAAAATCCAACTCCCACCCAGACCCTACAGCCAAAGCTGGTGATACTCATCCCACCACCAGCACTAGGGGCTTCCTCCCTCCTCCCACAGCTGAAGGTGAAGGAAGGCAAGCTCAGGAAAGCCAGTGGGTGCTTCACACCCAACTTAGACCTCCTCTGATGTTCTGCCTTAAACTGGCAAAACCATCGCTGCTCTCAAGGGGGGTCCCTACAGCACCACTTCATGGGTACAGGTTATCAAAATAGCCTTTTCTAGGCTTCAACAGTGAACAGAAACCTTGCCAGAGACCAGGAGATAAAGGAATTCTGCCCCAATGCTATACCAGATGGAGCATTGACACAGCTGCACACCCAAGGTCTGCTGCCTCTTTAGAGCCAACAGCAGTACAGTGTTCATAATGAGCCTGTCTTCTTACGTATTCATTAAAACACCTGCACATAAGGGAGGCAGACGAGAACCTGAAGTCTCTCACGCAGCCTTTGACCTAACAAGTCCTCCTCCTTCCTTTCCCCCAACTTCCCTGCACTCCCCAGTGGTAGAAGCAGCACCTCTGTTTTTGGTAATCAAGTTAAGTGTTTCATTCAAGTGAACTCTTTTCAAGGCAGTAAAGGCCGCGCCTGGGATGTGAGCGGCCCTTCATCTCTCAAAAGGCAAGACTTAAAAACCAGACCCTCCCACGTGAATCAAACCCGCGTCACTGGCTATGCTGAAAAAGAGAACATGCTCCAGCTTTAGTTTATCAGCCAGCATAAATAAAAAAAAACCAATAAATTGCATAGTGCTGCTAACTCAAGTAACGCCAGGTAGATGACAATAAAACTGTAAGACACAAAAACTTACACCTAACAACAGCAGGAACCCAGAAGCCCCCTCCACACGCAGAGCCCCACAGCGCCTAAGCAGGAGGCAAAGGCACTCCAATAACTCTATAACAATAAAAGCAGAAAATAAAAACAGCAAAAACATACCAAAGCTAATGGGGAAAAAAAGAGAAGTTACAACACAGCTATCTCTGAAATGAGCAACAAGCCCCCTGACCGGAGCTTAAATGCAGAGCTGTGGCCAATGGGGAGGGTGGGGGGCGGTGGGGGCTGCAGCTGAGGCCGTCAGGGTGATGGGACCTGCTGGGGCACTGGGGGTGCTCCGCCAGCACCTGAAACCAAGCAGCACTGGCATCTCCAGCCCCATCTCCACAGCCGGCTGCCCAGCGGGGCCGTCGGCACCCTTCAGAGCAAAGGGAGAGGCAGAAATGTCATCTCCATTTAGGACACGTCACAGACTGTGAACTTCATTTGCATACTGTCCTTCAAATCAATTAACAACAGTTGAAAGAACCATTTAAAATCATAGATGTGGGGTCAGACGAGAAAAGGGAGAGACATTTTCAGCTTTTCCGGGCCCATCCCAAGCATGTTAAGTGCAAGTTCCAGGCTGTCACGAGGAAGCGAGGAGATCTCCATGGATCCCGCGCAGGGATGGGAGCAGCGGTCTCACACTGGGATTAGGTATGTATATTTTGTTATACGCCTCGGAATACATCCCGAGGCTTCTACCAGCCCCGTCTGGCCCGACGGAAGAAAAAAAATCACCTGCGATTTGAAAGACCTCATTCAAAAGAAGCCTTTTCTGCCAGGAAAACCTTGAAATGTGCCTGGTTTTGTGCGTGCGTGCGTGTTACGCTGAGCTGTGCTGCTCCCAGCGGAGCGGGATTCAGAGCTGTGTCCCGGGTGGGATGGGGGGAATATTGGCTATCCGTTCCTCAGCGTGGCTCACAAAGTGGCGGTGCACCGCGGGGTGCTCCCGTGCTCTAATTTCTTCTCCTAATTTGAAAGTCTTTCAGTTGTTAAGGGGGAATTGCTGTGCAGGAGGTGATCTGTGCTTGGCCTCGCAGCTACGGACTTGGTTGTGTTCTTGCAGGTCCTGAAGCAGCCTGTGACATCGCTGTGGCGTGGGATGTCACTGCAGATGCTCGTGACGGCCTCGGAGGGTGACAATCCCCTTCTCTGCATACCGGAGCAATCGGTCCCAAAACGCATCGCGCTCAGGGTGAGCGCTCTTGTTTTTATCTGCAGCTACCGGGGAAGAAGGAAGCTCTGGGTTTATTAACCCAAGGATTAGTAACTGGGTGGGATATTAGGATGGCACACCGTGAAGTATTCCTGACGGAGGCGGTGGTTTGGAAAGTTCCCCGGAGTACGAGAAAGCCTTCACCCGGAATAGTCTGCGTTAGTCAAAGCCCGCACGTTCAGGAAAGGTTAATTTAAACCGGATTCACAGAGATGCTGCTGAAGGACCGGGAGAGGACGCCCTTTGTAGGAGAAACACTGCAAAAAGCTGCCCGCGGCGTAGGCATTCAGCACATGCTGGGGCAGGGACTCCTTTTTTGCTCTTCTCAGTCTCAGAAGTGTAAATACCAGGAAATAAACCCAACACGTTTAGCTACAAGTAAGTATGGAAAGGGTACTGATTGTCAATGAGCACATTGAGGTAGGTAGGAAAGCTTTTTCATAGGAAAAACATAAGCAAAAAGTACCACCCAAATATTAATACGAGATTTTATTTTTTTTTCCAGCTTGAAAGAAACGCTCCCTGGCGAATTCCGAACTCCCAGTGAGATTCCTGGGCAGCCATCCTGAGATGGGGAGATTCCTGGGTGTGAGCGAATACGCTCTGACCTGCGCGGGCAAGGAAAGAGCCAGCACTGGGAAAGGTTTCTGGAACGGCGTTTCAAAAGCTGAAACGGCCGGCTTTTACACTTCATGCTCTCCTTCCTCCCGGGGTGGCAGAGCTGCCCTTTCGCTCCGTTTTTTATTAGACGAGAATTTAAAAGGAAACTATTTTTGACTACAGTCATTTTCTATAGCCAGTGACAGTAGCTGAAACTGGAGATTTATTCTGAGTCCGATGCGTTGCTCAGGGAGGAAAATGGGCCTGGGGTGGCTTTGTTGGTGTCTGGGGATATGGGCGTTTTTAGGGGGGGGGAAAGAAATGAGGTTCTAGGAACCGAGTTCAGAAGCTGAGGCGTCTCAGCAGTGCAGATATACATGTGTTTGGGGTGTGAGATGTAGCGCGACAGCAGAACAGTGGAGGAGTTTGGTCCGAGACACTTGGGACCTTCAGCGTTTGACTTCGTTACCCACATGTGACACGTAGGGCAGCCTGGCAAACCCCGTTTCAGCTGCAGGGAGACTGCATCAGAGGGGCAGGTAAGTCCTGGATGCTTCCAAGCGCATTTCTAAACGCAGCATCCTAAAAAAACCAGCTGGGCTTCAGTCTGAACAGCCAGGAGAGGACTGCTGCTGCTGGAAACGCGGCTGGAATGGGTTTTAGGCACGCTTTCATTCCTGCCGTGATTTCTCA
>VWZL01003736.1:0-10533 GCA_013396915.1 Stercorarius parasiticus
GTATCTGTGTTTAAGTGAAAAGAGTAGAGCTGAATTCGAGTAATTTAGTACTCATTTCTTTGTTAAGGAAAACACAACTGCACTATGACAAAACAGTACATTTTACTTGTACAAGAAAATACTATTCCCTTTGGAGCTAATGAGAATTTTGCTTTTACTGCAGTGAACTCAGTATTTCAGCTATATTCTTTATGAGAGGTGACAGCCCTGTGACAGGGATATGCAACAACTTTTCAGGAGGAAAAGAAAAATCTGTTAATTTGAACTAAATAATATATTTTTCTTCACTATGTTTCCATTTTGGATGATCCTTCAAAGCTAATTCAAACTCAAGCAACATAGGAAAGATCAGCCCATGTCACTGAAATGTGTCCAAGTTACAAAACATCAGAAGTAAGGAGACGTCTTAATTGTAGGCCATGCAATGAGTTTTATGTAAAGCATCAATATACACAAACACATACAAATTGGCCTTTATCCCTCAGAGAAGGTATTCTCCGAGCAATCCCAGCACCCTGCTCCAACAGCTTAGTAAGCTCAAATGTGGATTCTCAGCCAGTTGAACTAAGGCCAAGGGACCAACAGCTATTGAATCATTTATTGTGAGAAATGTGATTCAGTGTGTGCTTTCAGCTGAAAGGACAGAGAAATTGGTGCATTGGGTGGAGTTGAGCCTCAACCCCAAGATTTTGACACTCGGTCACTGCTGTAACTTTCATATCAAACACAGGACGATGCATTTGTTCTCACAGACACACAGCCACCAGTGCAGGTTCACTGACTCGGCCTTTGTGTTTGCTTGTATCAAGTGTGCTCATACTTAAGTCTTGGTACTTAATTTATAACAACATTGTCCCACCTGCTTATGAAATTAATGAACCCAGAGATGGTAGGGAGCGTGTATTTGAATTCTTCTTTAAGGTGGACAGTCTGCTGTTTACCTTGTATTGTTCTGTGCCATGAACTGTCACCCTTCCAAGCAGGCAATTTTTAGTCTTTTCTGGACTTGAGTAGTTGTCCTTGTCAGGTACCTGCCATTAGTTATTTTCTTTCAAAGGAATAATGAGTATGTAATTTGGGGTGTATTGCCCCAAAAAAGTGACTTAAAAATCCACAAAACTCTTTCAAGAGGTGCCATGAAGATTAAAACTAACCATCTTCAAGTGGCAGCTTTTAATTACACAGGACTGTTCTAGAAAAAAAATCTGTACCATTAATGTTCAACAAATTGTATACTGAGGGCTTCTGCAGTCCTAGACCATGAAAATCAACCTTCATTTCCTTACTAATGACAATAAAATCATGTTGACATTATTGAATAGGACAAATTTGTCACTCAGTCGGAATCACACTATTGGCTTTTTGTGCCCTGTCACGTCATTTCTCTGCTTGGTCTGTTCCTTGAGATAATTTACTCTTGCTTGTCCTTTCAAATCAGTATTCCCATTTCACGCTGCTGTCAGACAGGTTAACATAGCAAACACGTTTCCATATGGGTGCTGCAAGGCTTTTCACTCAAAGATTAAAATGTGCTCTAGGAGTATTGATTAATTAAATCTGAAAACACCCAGATAAACTCAGTGAGTAGCACATACAGATCATTTCGTTCTGGACATGTTGTTTAATTGATTCTAGCAATACTATGTAATGCTGTAGGATAGATAATAAAGAAATGGTGAGCTCACTTGAAGCCACAAGGGAATTGCATTGCAAACATCACATTTATTAAAGGAACACCAGTCTTGACAGATAGATTAGACGGTGAGGCTATTTGCCTATCAATCAGGTACTGTGTGCAACCGCAGTGGTAAACACACACATCTGTGCTTTGATACCCTCACGGCCCGCTCAGAGGAAGACAAGCTGTGTTCCCAATAAGGCTGTATTATCCAAATTTCAGGCTGCTCTCCAAAGTCTTCACAGTGAGGTTGGTAGGAATTGCTCTTCTAGTGACTCCTCATGCAATACGAGTTGTACCTTTTCTTTTGATTTTAATCTGAAAAACTAGAAGAAAATTAGAAATTCTAGAACAATAGCTGATCAAGGAGCTAGGAAATAGCATGCTTCTGAGTATTTTTGCTTTTAATAAGTGTTGTTTTCATTACAAAAACAGAAGTATGTATCAGGAATTTTAAGGATTGATATAGTGGATATTAAACTCACATTTTTGTCAGCAGTAAATTAAAATGTTCTGCTGCTTTTTGTAACCACCAGTTTGTCATACTTTACACAGGAACACCAGAAAGGCCATGCTTGCTCAGAGTAAAGGTCCATCTGGCTCAGCATCCTGTCCCTGGGCCGTGGCCAAGAAAGGATGCCTAGGGGTGAGTATAGGAAAAAGGAAAATTAATAGTGATTCTTCTTCAGAATACATCTCCAGCCTTCAGTTACCAGTGACTCAGGAACGTCCAGTCTTACTGTCTCAGTGCATTTTCTAGTCCTACTTGGTACTCAAGGGGAAGAAAAGGGTATTTGGCATGGGTGGCTTTGTAGATCCTGAGATGTGTCTGTTGTTAGTGATACCCGTGGAGTGCTCAAAGGAGAAAAGATGTTTGGGTTCCTTAGCTAGTCTGTTTAACTCAAGAACAATAGTGTTTCCCGTCTGTTCTCCATCTTGTCACTTCCCACAGTTTACAACTATCTCTTCCTGGTCAAATACGAGCTGCGCCTCTGTTCAAATGCAGGATACATTGCCAATTTTCTCCCATTCTTCCCTCACCACCCCTTGGCTCTCCTCTCTTTCTTATTCTCTCATCAGGCAAAGATGAACCATTTCTCCTCTGCTGCACAGACCTCCAGGCCAGCCATGATGTGTGACGAGGGAGCACAAGGCGAGCTGCCCTCACAGTATTTCCAGCAAGAACAGGAGCAGGTCCCCAGGAGCCTCTGCAGAGGACTGCTGATCTCCCCCAAGGCTGGAAGACTGAAGCTGGGAATCTCAACTGCCTGTGAAATTAGCCCAGGGAAAAGTATCTGTGTCTTTATGAGCAGATCTCCCAGTACAGAGTTTTCCTGTAAAGCCCTTGACTGCGGGAGATCTGAGACAGCTTGATCCAGGTCACTACATCCAGAAAGATTAGAGGCAATCAAAACCTTGTAGTGCAGGTGAGAAAAGCAAACACCTAATCAAATATGAAGTAACTCATCTGGAAGGCATATCCTGTTGTATATTTTAAAATTAACAGTCATTTTTCTGTTTCCATAGAAACACTGAGGCGACTTAACAACAATTTGCTGTACAGTTGACAGACTGGTGAAGCTCTGAATGCAAACCCCTAAACAAAGACTTGCAGGTACAATGTTGTTTGACTTTTTAAAGTGAAATTGAAAGGTTGGTACAGCTTACAGATAGAGCAAAGTAACACATAACACATAAACACATAACACATAAAGCGGGAGAATGCAGACAGCAGAAAAATTCTCAGCTGTGGTGTTAACAGATCATCAGAACGGGAATAATTCATTACAGAGCTTTCCCTGTTAGTGTCTTGTCATGGGCATGATGAAAGGGGTGTAATACATGTCAGTGGGGTCCCTAGAACAATCTGCTATATGGCTCATTTTTGATCCAAATTATTACAATGCTTTTCATTGTGTCAGCAGGACGTGGGCATATAGGCAGTTTGAAAATGAGGTTGCCACTCCAACGAGGGTCTTACAGATGAAAGTGTGCAAAAACAATGTATAGGCAGTCCCTGTGTTGAACCTTGCCTTCTCCTCACAGCTGACTGCACACAAGTGAGTACACCCATGATGGATATGGATGCTATGGATAGGCATCTGCTAAGAACTGGACTGAGATCCTCCAGCCTTTTCATATCAGTTGCTGAACAGATGGTGAGTTATCATCGTTGTTACTTCATATTCCAGACTCATGGAGATGGGCTGTGAGCTGGCAAGTTCTTTTTCTCAGCTTGGGACCAACAGATCTTTAAAAGTCACAACATTGTTATTATTCTATTAATCTCTAGATACCCGCTAAGATTGGGACTCCTTGTAATAAGTACATACACAGGAGAGAGGCTAATAAGAGCTCCTTGTCCCCAAAAGTTTAAGACCTAATTTTGGCATAAACCTGTGAGCTATACCTCAAAGATTCTGATTTCCTTTGTGCCAGTCACAATGCCCCATTTTGTTGAAAGGGCATCATTTGGCTGTGTCAGGTGGATGGAAAGTTACTGTCCCTTCTCCCAGCTTCTTCTAGCAGTAACTGTTCATCATATGCTCCTAATTTCTGTAGTGACTTGCTGAAAATGATTTACCTGTACTAATTTTACGCCATGATGGAACAGAGGAGGTGTGTGCATGCAGCTGATTATTGTGTTTGTTGCAGTGTGATGGGGATCTCTGGTTCAGGCATGGTAAGTTTTTAAGCTGCTTTAGTGTGATATCAAGCATTCATCTGATGATACCATTCATGTCAGATGAGTACAAAAGGCAGTAAAAAAATCCTGGTGAACAATTTATACTGCCAGAGCTGAGCTGAGAAGCTAAAACCACAAGCATTGTCTCTGTTAGACAGCAAGGTAACAGAAGCTGCAACAAACCATTCTTATATAATGAAGCAATTATGTTTTCTCAGTCTCACAAGTTTTTGAAAACACAGTTTTCTGAGGCTTTCCACTGATAGTACTTTGTGGCTCTTCGGGGAAAGTATGATAAATAAGCAGTCACTATTGCAAGCATGTGTTTCATCACCAATTTTTCCTGCAGAAATATATTACATTTTATATCTCTGCTGATACGCTCTCACACCTGAAATAGGTCAAGTAATTCTCACTGAGGGAAGCAGCAAGTCACTGAGGGAAAATCAAACTACAACAAAAAGCTATTGTATCTATGGGGAAGCAAGAAGCCTGGGTTAACTTTCATGGATAGAGAACTAAGTAATGAAGCTGTCATAGAGTTTCTCCAAACCATTTTTTATCCTAATCTTCCTGAAATATTAAATTACAAGAGCTGCAGTAGCAGGCTCCCCGGACAAAACTGTGCCTTACATACAAATTAAAAATAAATTATAAATGGCTCTGTACAGGAAAAATGTAATTCTTCCCATCAAAGCATTGATTGGACCGAAGAGAACGTGTCTCTCATGGCTTATAGAGACATTTAAGAAAAGAGGGCTAGCATTTATCTTGCTAAGGCAATGACAAGTAATATTTGTGGCCAAATTATGCATTACTTTTTGTAAAAAGCAAGAAAGACAACTAGGACTCTTTAAACTATCATCATGGAAAAATAAAGATGATCCTTACATCCGGAGTCCAAGTACAAATGAGTGTTGCATTTTGAGATCCAGACATGAAATTGCATATGTTGAAATTTGGCAGCTGAAGCCCACTTCTGTGATAATAGCAGGGGGCCCAAGGATTCAGCCCACTCTCGGAATGCACCGAGCCTTCAAACCCAGGAAATGCCCAAGCGCTGCATGCATCAGGGCTCATTCAGGTATGCAAATGTCTATTGCTGAGAGCACGTTCTCCTGATCTTAATGCACTTAGCTGGAGGAGAAGGTGCTCCAAGTGTTATGTGAGTACTGTTCAGCTGTGTCCAAAACTCAAAATCCTTTGGGGCCAAATTCAGAGGTATGTCAAGCACCTGCCACTGCCCTCCACACTCTCTAGAAACTGCAGGAGTCTGCTGGATGGACAGCATTTGGTTCTCTTGTAATGGCAATTATTCACAAGTGTCTGGGAGAAATAAGACCTGTAACAGTTTGTCATTGTTCCAGGCAGACAAAAGAATAAAAATACTGAATCCAAATGAAATTGCTGGCAGGATTTCCTGACAGTCTGCTACCTGTGCAAAATACCTATGTACATAGTTTTGTTCTTGTGGGGTAATAATTCTGAGCTCTTTAATGACCACAGATGGCAAGGACCTCCTCTGAACATATTTTGAATGGTAATAACTGTAGTAACTATAATAACTATCAGCAATAACCTCAAACACCTAGCTGAACTCCTGCTATAGAAATGACTCAAGGGTAAGAGGGATGAGTCAGAAGGTGAAATATTACTTCACACAGCACATGAGTGTCCTTCTAAGGTTTCCATCCAAGGATTGACCTTGTTTAGTTTATGAGATCTGACAAGATCACAGCCCTCGCTAGTAGACTGTAATACAAAGCACTGCACTAATTCACGGATGTCAAATCTGCCAACTCAAATAAAATACACTGGTAATATTCAAATTTCTTATGGAGTACTCAGCCTTTTCAGTGGGTGCAATTTAAATAGGCGAAAGGAGAATAAATCTGTGAACATGTCCCTGAAATAAGTGATGTATCTCTGGTAGCTCTTGGCTGGATGAGAAGTCTGGCAGGTAGCTGGGGTAGATTGGCTGCACCTGCCAACGAGCTTGCTGTGGAGGCACCGCGTTCTTTCTTTCAGACACTAGAATCTGGCTGCCATCATATTAGGGAATATCCTTGTACAAGTAGCCTCTTAATTTTACAAAAGAAAGAAAGGTTGTCATCAGGTACTAGGGCATAGTTTCATGATTAGGGCTGTGTAAATAAGGCACTTAGGGAGATGGACATAAGAGAACATTGTTAAAGACCTGTACAAGCAGCTGGTTTTTTCAGCTGGGAAGGTGCTTGCCTTCCCAATTTTTGCAAGATCACAAATCTGAGCCCAATTCTTGGCTAAGGTATTTGGGTAGGGCCCTGGGGGTAGGGGAACACGTGAATGGCACTTCAGGGTCAGTTTCTCTTCAGACATTGATTTAACAGCTGCTAGTTAGGGAAGGGAGTGTTCTTTCCCCGTGTGGTCCTGTGGCTTTCCCCATACCAACTCTGGTATCTATCTGGCCACAGAGAAATTAAATTCAGGTAGCAAAACCGGCAGAGGCCCCAGCTCCACAGAAGAGGAGGAACAGATTTTTCACTGGTTCGGCTTTGTGATCTGGTTTGCAATGGCAACAGGCAAGTGGTAAAGCAGAATTGGTTAAGGGCTGGGAGAGGAATGGAGCAGGTCCAGCTCTGAGCAGTGGCCAGTTGTGAGATAGGTTGTGTTTTCAGGTCCCAGCTGCACTAAGTCCCCTTGGGACTTTTTTTTTTTTTAATTTATTTATTTATTTATTTTGCATTTGGATTTTTTTCTTTATTTCTTTCTCTAATCAAAAATACTTTATTTGACTCAAATTTGCAAACACTTTACTGTAACAGAAGCAATTGTCAGGTCCTGTGAATAATTACTGCCTTACCTGCAAAGGTCTTTTACTTCCCCTAGCAACTCTCTGGTTAAAGAGAGCTGTGCTGGAAATACACTCTGTAAATCCATTTTCAGGAGATTAAAGTCTTTGATGGAAACCTACAGCTCTTAAATGAATGTCCTTTTGTTATGCTGAGATTGCCTACAGAAACGCTAGCAGAAAGTCTTCAACTACCACTGTGTTTGTAGGGTAGGAACAATTTAATTGCAGGAATAACAAGGTGATTCTCAAAGAATAAATCATCTCTGCAGCAAGCTATGCCTTAAGTGTAGATTACTGTTGCAGTGACATCTCCAAACAATTGTTTATCACAGGAGAAGTCAGTTAGCATGGGTTATGGAGCTCAGTGACCCAGCATCTGGAACATGCTGGGAATAGTTTTCTTCTTGCATTTCCTGCCCTGACCTTTTCGTGGGACTAGGAGAGGAACAGTGCTGTGGAAACTGAGATTATTTGTGTGTGGTTACCACAAGCAAAATGGCTTTTTCTGAATGAGCTGGGTAATTTTTGGGAGAGCTTAATTAAATAACTATCGTGTGTGACTGGGAATGGGACTTGAGTTATCTTACTGATTGTCCACCAGCTTGAAATAGCAGTCACTGCAGCTCTTTGTCTTCTGGGACCGATGGGGTGGCTTTGGCAAAGTGAGTCTGAGCCTCTTGAATGAGCATAATGACAAGCTGGGGAAAGAAAAAGGAGCCCTCACAGCATGTAAGTATGGAAATGTTCACCTACCTCATAGGTGCTCTGTAGGCAAGTGATAGAAGGCATTCATTTACTTTACCTTTTTTTTTTATTGGATATGTAACTAAAATAAAAAAATACAAACTGTACTTGAATGCAATTGTAACATATAGTTCCAGAAAAAGTTATTAATTTCTGGAAAGTGTAAGTGAAAGCTGTACAAATCAGGAAAGATTTCGGTATGTAGTTCGGTGTAGTTACACAGTTTTTTATTAAGGCAAATCTTGCCTTCTACATAAGCCTACCATTTTCTTCCTGTCTACTGTGGAAAATAGTTCTGATATGAATTATGTCATTAATAAGCTGACTGCTCAGTTTAAAATTACTGGCTGAGCTGGCAGTTCTTGATTTCTCCACAAATTGACTAAGTAGTCCTCATGACAAAAATCATGGAGGGAGTAAAGAATGATATGATTTTTTTATTATTATTATTTTTTGGGGGGTGACAATTCTTCTAGTATGATTCTTGATGTTCAGGTGGTTTGTCAGCTCTCTGAACTTTGGAGGGAGTGGAGTTGATGGGACATGGTGATCCAAGGGTAATTCTATTCTGTTTTGGTTTATCGTGGAGTTTAGGTATTTGTCCTAGGTCTGGATTCACTTCAATGAGTTAATTTAAAATGTATTGGGTCTGTGCAAGCATATACCAAGAATTTCATTTTCTAGAACACCAATAACTGAATGGAGAATGAATGAAGCCAAACTAATTCACATCTTCATTCAAGCAAATACCCAGATGATATATTTAAGCAAATGACTTAACACTAAGCTAAGCATATATCTGGGACTAATAATCATAGATCTCTTCTTAGACTGCTACACGCACATAACACTATATATACTCTGGAAAACCAACAGGGACATGTATTCTGTGTACTGAAATAAAATAGATTTGCAATCATGCTGCTTCCATCAGCTGCTGCTTATTTACATAAAGGGAGGAAATGTTTTGAAGCTATTTCCTTTCCTACTGGCACCACGAGGACTAACTTATTCTGAAACACCAAAATAGATCAGCCAGCTCAAATGAACTGAAGCAGGCCTGAAATTCTGTATTTGGATTCACATCTGGGCCTGACCTCTGGCGTGTCTTGATTAAGCAAGCCGGTGTAAATTCATTTACTTACACTGACTTGGAGAGGAGTAGAGGTCAGCACTGAGCTATTACAGAAGAATGTGGAATGGATCTTGGTGTTTTATTTATTTAGTGATGAGCAGACTTTTTTGTAGTTCTGAGTACTACTTTGCCATGACTTTAACCTGGTGGGGATCAGATAGCGAAATGCAAAGAGAGGGCTAACCAGGCATTCACAAGCCCACTTGCCTTGCCTTTGGGAGACCAGTGCTCAAGTCCCTACTCTGCCATTCATTCACTGTGTCACACTGAGCCAGGCCACTTGGGTCCATAGCCACAGAAGGACTTAGGCTGTTGTCTCTTGCTGACTCAAGAGCGATGGTCAGAGCCTGCTAAATTCCATGACGCTGGGGTAGGAAATACCAGCTCTGGCCATGGGAACTGGAGCTTCTTAAGGTAGCATGTTGCAAGCCTGCCTGTCCAGCCACACTTCTGCAAATGCCAGCCTTGGTGGTGGGGTTGGCGGTAGGGACCAGAGGTACCTCCCTCACCAGCTTTTGGCCCCATCCAGCAGGGCACTGGTGCCATGAGGGTGTGCTAGAGCTGCCAGGCCAAATGCAGTCGCTTGCACTGATCCCATCAGAGGGGCAGGATCTCCCTGCAGAGGGATGGGGCACGCAGCTCCCCTGCTGTAGTGCAGCAGACCCTTTGTCTCCCTGTGCCACGGTTCCTTGGGGGGACTTGGAACAGGGACAGCAACACTGTCAGCTCTCACAGAGAAGTTGTGAGGATAAAGGGAATTAAAGGTCACAAGAGTGCAGAGACTAAGTTTAGTTGGTGACAGACAATTGCCTGAGACAGATACCAAAATGTAGCTTCCCTTTCTCTTATCTCCCCTTATTACACAAAGTATTTGAAAGACCTTTATTCTCTATATTACACTGGAACATAATCTATGGTGTTTATCACTAGAAAGTGACAGAAAAGCCACCACAGCAACAGACTGCTGAAGGAAAGATTGATTTTTATTTTTTTTTATTGTGTTAGGTTTTCCATTATTTTGTAAGAAATATGAAGGCTTTCTCATGTTTATTCCTGCTCATTTCCTTCTATTTTGAGTTCAGTGCTTCTCCACTCAGATATTAGGTTGTTAAATATACTTCAGCTAAACAGAAGGCCAAAAAGATCTCAGAAGGCCCTAAAGATCTTCACCCTCGTGAGCCGTGAGGATACACATGCTAAAGCAAAGATGGAGCCTGTCACTGTGCAGCAGGGACTTCTGCCTGCCCAGTCTTTTGGAAGATGAGACATTTAGAACTGCAACTCAGATGTTGAGAAAATGAGGAAGTGAATGATTACACCCTAACAAAAACATGAACTACAGGTGTGCAAACAGCTGCTTCACACCTGTACAGTACAGCCTTAGGACCATAACTAAGCCTCTGTCTGCTTGGGGGTTAGCTGAAAAAAACCTTCAGCTTAATATCTACCTTTTTTTT
>VWZL01003736.1:10545-76450 GCA_013396915.1 Stercorarius parasiticus
TTTGGTGGTAGCACTGCAAAGTCAGGCAGGCGAAGCCCTATTGTCTGAGGCACTGCACAAACATGCTGTAGAGAGCTAATAGTCTGAGAGGTGAGACTTTAGAGGTGGCTAAGACAGAGAGGCAGATCAGAGAGACACTGCAATATAACAGAGCAGTGATTACCGTTGTGGCTGTATTGAAAGTGACGCTCACTGCTCTTTCACCCTGTGACCTGTGAGAAATGCTGGAGCTGCATGGCCTCTTCTTCCTCAGGCTCCTCTTTGCGTGGTCAGTTATTTTCTATGCATCTCTTTTAGGGGACTTTCTGCCCACATCATAATCCAGCCCCTTTATTCAGATACCTTCTTTCTTTATTCCCTGAACTATAAGTTGACCCAGAGGTAGGCATTTGACATGGAAATCTTAAATCTGCTCCATGGAAAATTTTTCCAAGTTGGAGGCCACTGAGCATATGGCCTTACAAAGGGGAAATAGTCAGGACACATCATGATAAGCAGTGATCATTTCCTCAGCAAAAAGACACTGTGCACACAGTGCCTTCTAGTCTTTTTTTTCATGATTCTTCTCCTGCATGTGTTACTGATCTTCTCTGGCAGTGCATGTGGAAATGAAACAATTTTTCTGTTACACTTAAAAGAGAAAAGAAAAAAAAAAATGTTAGAAGCAAAGTTTGTGCTTTCTTTTTCTCATACTTTGTAAAGACCCTATTTCTAATAAGACAAGACATTCTGCACTGACAAGTTTTCTACTTGCAGCATTTGGCTCAGCCCTGTCACTGTTAGCTGGGGTACTTGCTCTATTGCCATTTGACTTGGCCAGCCGTCACTGTTGCCTCTCAATCACATTTGTTTAATCTTCAGTCTCACTTAATTTTGTGATTATTTCTTGCTGTTCTGTGCTCTTGTTTTGATAATTCAAAAGGGAGTAGTCAAGTGTCCAAAGCGTGAGCAAATGCTGTTTTAGTGTTTCTCCCCCCCAATGCAAACATATTCTCCTTCTCTTTTGCAAGATCATAGGTCAAGATACACAATGGCCCAGATTCATTCCCGTTTAATTCACTAGGACTGTGCCTGCTAACTGAATGTGGGTCTTACTTTACATACTGCTTTTCCTCCTGCCTTTTTCTTCCCATGCATACCTTTCCAACCTCTCAATTTCTCTACATCTCTATTCATTTCTCTATTTTGTGGACACTCCTGGTATAGCCCCTGTGACCCAACAGCAGTTACAGGACTTGGGACCAAAGAAGCCTAGATGAAAGCACTTCACCTGATGCAGCTGTATTTTGTCACCCCTGCATCAGTGGGGTGAGAGGGCACAAAAAAACCTAAAATGGGTCCAGACTAACAGACCTGGCAGTTTTGTGATTCTCAAAGCTCAGCTGCCTGGCAAGGTTTTTAGTAGCTGTTGTCAAGTTCTGAGAAAGACCGAGCACTTAAAATTCAGTGCAGAAACTATTTGTGCAGCCCCTAGTCCATGTGTCATCCTCCTCAAGGAGAGATGTGTCAGCCCTTTGCAGAGCATGAGGCCTCTTCAGCCCTTCAAAGTAGCGCAAAAGCGGCACCTAGTCCCTTCCACAGAGACAAGAGAGTCGGAGAATGAGCTCTCAGATTTAATCTGGGCCAGCAGCTTTAATGGAAATCAATGTTAATTAAAGAAAACTCATTCCTGTTTAGGATGAAGCAAACACCAATTAAGTTGCAGGATTAATCACTCCAGGGGCAGACTGGCATTTCCCATTCTCTCTTGCTCATGGGTAGAAACCACCTATGTGTTTATAACTTCCAGCTCCCTCCTGCTGTGTGATGGCACGAAGGTGCAGATTTGTCACTCGTTGGGGTCCAACCATATGAAACTGGTTTTGCTCAGTCATTTGCAGAGGGTGTAGGGAGCAGAGCCTCTTGGCTGACTTGTGCCTGGGAAAGCCAGCTGGTATTGCAGTGGCTGCTTTAACAGTTAGGAAACAGTGCTATTACTGCTGTCTCTGGGGGAGTAATCCATCAGAGACAGCAAATATCTTTTCACTCAGTGAAAATGACCGTCTCCACATGCACGGAGCCAGGAATACCTTCCTAGCTCGCTGCAAAGGAAGTCAGGGCCTGTGGGAGAAGCTACAACAAACCACAAATATTGGCCTTCCTGGGGACCATGAGGGTGGAGGGGAGAGAAATCAAAGCCTCAGAAAGGGCTTTTCCTTTCCCACCCGGCAGATTAGAGTATGCTAACCTTGATTACAGCATTAGTGTAAAATCCCTGTGTCCAGAAACCCTTTAAGTAGCAGTTCTCCAACTTTTCCGGTGATGCCACCTTTGAGCCCCAGCGAAGCCAGTTCTGGCCTTGTTTTCCTCTTGCTCACCTTGTCCCCTCAGGCTCAGGTTAAATGTTGTGCTCTTCATGCCACTTTGAAAGAGAGCGGGTCTCAGTAGAGGTGAGAGGGAGGGAAGAGGCAGGGCAGGAGCCAACTTCCCTGAGGCTGCTCCAGCCTTGATGGGAATCAATCAACCCTCTCGTACCTGTGAGCGGCAATGCTGGAGTGGGCAAGTTTGGTGTCCACCCAGGAAAAAGAGCAGCTGGCAGCCATGAGGGCTGCAGAGGAGCTCTGCAGGGAAGGAAGATTTGTAACTATCTGCTGACAAGTTGGGGAAACTAACTTGCTAGGGCAGACCTTTTCAGGTACAGTGAAGTTTGAGGTGGTTTTTGTCAGCTAATGAAGGGAAATAGCGACATTGACAAAGTTTCAGCCTGAGGCTGTCCTGTAATGGACCCTAAAAAAAAAAAAAAAGTAAAAGAGATTGAGTGTTTTATTTGTTGGTTTTACTTTTGTTTGCATTGTTTGTTTTTTTTTTAATGGCTTTTTTAATTACAGAATCTCTGTTAAGAGTCACATGGACTCTTCCTTAGGAGATTCAAATGGATTCCTGAGTGGATCTGAGGCAGTGAACAGGAACTTGGACCAGAGCAAGTGGCTGTGATGGCTTTGAGGAGGTAGGTAGCAAGCATTGGAGATGCTGCTGGGCCTGAGGGCTGGGATGGCTGGGGCTGAGCGGACAGCCCTAGGCAGAGGTGTCCCGTTTTAAGAAATGTGCACTAAATTGCTTCTCTGGTGAGGGTAAAGGAAGGCAAAGGCGTCGCAGGGGTAGAACAGTCAGGACTGGTGGAAACTGGAGGAAAAATGAGTTGAGGCATAAAAAGGCAGTTAATGCAAAAACATGTCTCATCCGAGCACCTTCACTGCAGGAGGACTAGGTTTAAGAGGGTTGTCAGCTGTCTGCTGTCCATCTTTCTCACTGCCTTCCCCAGTACAGCCGCCTGATTTAGGCCCTTGGTCTCAGCTTCCTGATCTGGGAGGACTCGTTATCTGGGCAGCAAGCTGAAATGATGCTGCTCTCCTGTAGAGTGCAAAGGGTAATGCTGTTCAAATTTTCCCCTGAAGTGCTTGAACCCTGCCCCCATTAGAGCCTGCCAGGAGGGCTTCAGATGCAAATTCAGGTGTATTTGATGAACGAACTTTTCCCCATCCTGCAGAGACTGTAGTTGAATCAATATAGCCTAAAACCAGACAATCCTATAGCTGCTTTCCATGCTGCTGGTTTTTACCGGGAGCAGAACAGCTTTGTATTATGAACTCTGTGCCCCTGGAGGCTTGTTTGTGCCTAGGCTCCCACCAGCCTGGGAAGGGAAAGAAAATATAAGCCAAGTACAGACAAAGCAGGGAAGCGAGGCCTGCTGATAGAACTGAGCGCAGATGGCAAGCAATGCAACTGAAAGCACTCCAGGGCTTACTTCTGATCCAGTGGATAGGGATAGTTTGGAACAGAAGAGGTGACACCCTGTGACCTATCCTTGGCCTCTTATCAAGAAGAGATTGATTGCCGTAGGAGTGGTGGTGAGCCTTGGGCATCTGAGAGCCCGCACACATTAGGTTTCGTATCAACTTTCAGCCAGTTCTAATCAGAATCTGATTTAAGGTACAAGATTTTTTTAGGCCGTTCCTGGTATCTCTCAAGTTTTCTTCAACATTTAAGTGGCCTTTTCCGAGTTACATATTTCTTTGGACATTTTTCTGCCAGGCCAAACACAAAAGGTCTTGCAACCTGGACAGAAGGGTCAAGTTATTTTTGGGATGTCTTACTTGCAGCCTCCTCTGTCTTATAATGAGGGCAACTTTCCCCTTCATGCTACCTACAACAGATGGAAAAATTAGACTTGCTTTTGCCCATTTGCTGGCAGCTGTACAGAGGCTGCAAGATCTCACACACTGGATATTAACTGAATTATCAAAATAGCTTTCTCTGCAGTGTAAACAGGGTAAACTGATATGCTAAGGAAGGGTGTGCCTAGTAGTCAAGCATTTTCTAGATTACTCTTCCATTTACTAAAAGCAAGCAATTGCTCAAAAAAAAAAAAGGCGGATTTCATCTTGCTGTGCAAGATGTGCATTCCAACAGCTGCAGGTTTCTCAGAAAGCTTTTTGGAGTTATTCGGTAAAAGCGCAGGGAAAATGCAGGCCAAGAGATTTTCTTGGTGAGTTTTCAATGCCCGTTAATAACAGCTCAATCACTTGCGGGGTGGGGGAGCAGCCGAGATGTGAGGGTAAAGGCAGAAGTGCTGAGCTGCTGGAAGGGCCTTACGGCTGCACTGTGATGTCTGAGAGAGGGGAGAGGAGTCCAGTTTCCAGACTGGCAAGACCACAGCACCAGTATGTGGCACAAAACACTGAGCAGCTGCTGGAGAGGGGCAGTGTTTCGTCGTATGCATTTTTGTGCCAGTGGCAGCCCGCGGGTGCATCTGCCATGCCATCAGGGGCTGTGACCTGTGTTCAACCCCCAGGGGTGACCACAGGGAGCTGCCCCAGGCCATTGTTTTTCAGGATTGCCATGCACTGATATTGCCTCCTAGCTGCCCTGGCTTCTTGCTCCAGTTTAGCATGGCCCGAGAGGCTTGTCTGCATTGGTTTTATCTTCACTTTTCTGCTTCTGAGAGAAACAGGGCACTTGGACCTTTGCGTCTCTCACCACTTCCAGCATGCGTCCCAGCGGGGGGCGTCACTGGTTACCTGTGCCAGGAGCCAGCAGCATGTTGCTGCTCAGGAGAGCTGCTGAGTGGTCCCTGGGAAAGCTTTCCTGAGCTGCTAACAACACACAGATATGTCTGGGAATGGCATGGAGAGAAGCTCCCCTGAATCCCCATGTCTCTTTGCACAACAGGTGTGTGCTGTGGCCAGGCTGCTGGTTTGCAGCACCCACTGCCTTCAGCCTACCAGCCACTCTCATGCCAGGAACCCTGCTACACAGAGTCATGAAGCTTCTTGCACTTGTGTTTGTGTTGGCAAAGGAAACTGGGAAGACTTTTTGATGCCAGAGTGCATGCATGCACTCTGGATGCCACTACAGACCCTCCTTGACTGACTCCTTTTCTCTCCCGGTGGGTCAGGAAGCCTCCCCTCTGCAGTTAGCAGGGCTGGAGCCTACGTGCCTGCATATGATCCTTCGCTGTCCCCCCTTTGCTATGTGCTGTTGGCAGGAGCTGGGAGGATGTTTTCCTAATTTTGCAACACCGAAATGCTAGGAGCAGATGGGCTAAGCATGTCACTGAGTCTGCTTCCTCCCCTTGCAGCGTATGTGGCGCAGGGCATGGGGTGCTGGCAGCTCAGTTTCTTGCTGGGCTTCTGTTGGGGTCAGCCCCAGCAAAGGGTTGGTGCTTTGCAGGGTGGGCCCAGCCCCATGGTCACACTGAGCCATGGCGTGAGAGCAGGCAGAGTTGCACAAATCTGGTTCTTGCTCCTGGGGACATGGGCAGGGCCTGGGGTACTTTGTGTGCTGTCTGTGTGCTTGGTTTGCTGGTCAGCGGTAATGAAGACTTTGTATGTCCCTCAAGAGCTGAGGCTGCTGTCCCCAAATGGAGGGAGGGGGTTTGGAAGCTGTGTAGGAGCAGCTATGTCTCAGGATGTCCCAGTCAGTGTCACTGGAGGAATGGCACTAAACCTACTTTTATCCCATGCTTTTCTCTCTTTCACGTGCAACCTGTGAAAGGGCTTCCCTTGCTGTTGTGTTTGGTTCCTTACAGCTGCACGGTGCTGTCACAACACAGAACGTGTATGGCAGATAATTATTTTTCCCAAGAATAAGCACTGCCCCTGAAAAAACCCAAACCTTTAAAATGTATAAAGTAGCAGAAATAGGTACTTAAGATTAGCTTCTGCGAGACAAACTTTCTGCCTTGCTTGACTTACAGTAGCATAAAGCAGGAATAAATCAATAGGATTTAACAGTGTAGCTGTCTAAGCCCTCTCTGGCTATTTCTTTTTTAACCAGGGAAGGCTGGAGGAAAAACTAGCAGAAAAATTAGTTAGGGTGAGATCCCTCCTTTCTTGCCCAAACCACTGCTCACAGAGGATATAGGCATAAACCAGCCATGCTTCAGCAGCTCAGGTGAGTGAGCAGAATTGAGGCATCCTGAGGTGATCTCACATGAACAAAATTGCTCTCAAGGGTAGGCTGAGCCTTTCTACTGGTGGGATGAGGAGCCTAGTGATACTAGTCTTCACCATAAATATCTTGGTTGAATGTCTTAGATGGGACTAATCCACGCAGAGAACCTTACACCAAGCATGTGTCCGCCAAATCATCTTTCCCCAGCAGGCTTCCATGGTGGGTCTGGACCACCCTGCAAGTGCTCGGCTTGCCCTACCCACAGCCATCCCTCTTCACAACACGTACCTGGCCCTGCAGCATTGGCTCTGGCTGCCATTCAGGGAACGTGTCCTCCAGCTTGTACAAGCCCTTCCTGGGCACCCTACCAGCATTGCTGGTAGGCTAGCATGGAGGCAGAGGGTAAAATGAACACAGAGCTGTTATTCACCGAATCACACAGCACTATAGCTAAGGTGCACTTGATGAAGCTTGTAAGGAATGGGTTTCATAGAGAAATAACGTGTCCCTCTCTAGACAGCAGGGAGTGAGCTTCTGCAGATTTATAACCTGTAGCATCCCAAAGCAACAGCTGTGCATCCTGATGGACTAAGCAGGGAGTCAGCTGCAGAAAGTGAGCAGGCTCAGCTGATCTGAGACAGGATGGAGGGTCGGGATGCCCATTAGGGTATTTCTTTTATTCTTATGGTTGTTCAATGAACAAGAGAAATAAAACGTTTTTATGGTTCAACAGCTACTCTGGATGATAATATATTTCATGACTCTCAGATTCAGGCAGTTTGTTAAAACTAGAGATGATAGATTTATGGCCCAGAAGGGATTACTACAGCATGCAGCAGACCAGACTTCCCTCTCATTTTGGTGTTTGTTTGCCCTCTTCTACACTATTGGTGTTCCCCTCTCTAGGGATGAGGCCTTCAGGCACAACCCCAACATAAGCAGAGATGAGCAGTAGCCCAAAAGCTGCCACTTTGTGTCATGCTTGGCTGTAGCCACCGTGATGACATTAGTCCCAAGGTACTGTTCCCTTCCTCCTCTGATGCTTCTAGCCCAGAGAGCTGCCTCAGCACCTTCCCTTCTCTCCATGTCTGTTGGCCGGAACAGGAGAACAAGCATTTGAAGGTTTGAGAGGAAAATGAGGACAGGGACAGAGAACTTCACTGTTCTTTTGAGGAAGGTGTGTCTCACAACTTTGACTTCAAGCACCAAGGGCTTTTTCTAGAGTGTCAAACTAGGATCAGAGCATCTTTCCTCTAGACCTCTTCTAACAACTTTATTCCTTTGTGAACAGAATTTGGTTTTCCTCAGTTCCCCTGTCAAAATGTGTATCTCAGTGTCTCATCTCCCATTGCCACAGCTTTTCCTAGGCTTCTCTGCTCTACTTTGCACTCAAATTGCTGTCACTTTTTAATTGCAGTCCTAGTACTTGACACAGTTACTGTCTGGTGGGGTGAAATGAGGCATCAGGCGGTAGCTACAATCTCTTCCATGGTGTCTGAAGTGCACATGCTGTCACATATGTGTAGCTCCTTTGCAGGTTGCACAGCTCCTAATTGCTGTGTGTCTACTTTTTTTTTCTTTTTTAAGCAACGTTTCTACCATAATTCTATGGGGTACGAAACCGATTAAAATGTATGGAACTGTATCATCTTTAGTGCTTTGAAAAATCCCTGCAGTCGGTGGGTGGCTGTGGGGGAGGGAGTGATTGATGCAAAATGTCCCCTCTCCCCAGGAGATCTTTCTCCCCCACACCCATAATCCTACTACTTCGTACTTATATAACATTGTCATCTCATATAGCACATATGCAATCGATCTGTCACCACAGGGAAGCTCAGCCAGAAGTTGGAGCGAGGGACTGAGAGTTAGGGGTCCTGACTTCTGCCACTGGTGCGCAGCGGGCTCTTGGCTTCGTTTTTCCTCTCTGCAAAAGAGATCCTACTGATTTTTTTGCCTTGCCCACTGAGCTGATGTGAAATTAAGTTTATATTGATAGAAATGCTTTGAAATCCCTTGATGGAACATACTAATTTATTAATGGAATCTTCTCTAATCATCAAATTTCTTTCAATTAACTAATGAAACTCCCTTGAAAGGGTGCAGCATGTTGTTCAGCAAGCGAAATAACAAACCTGACCCTCAGGCAGCTCTCCCAGCTGCACAGAGAAGGGCAGTGCTGGAGTCTTAAAGGGTGGCAGGACCAGATTTCCTCCGATGCTGCACATTGCCAGACCATGCTGGGGCCTGGTAGCCTGTGGCATGTGGGATGGGCTTGTAAAGGGTGGGTATTTTTAGGGAGAAGGAATTAGGAAAAGTGACAAAAAAGGTCCCAACTGAGGGGAAACACTGAGTGGTGCTTAACGTGCATGATGCATGTCTGTTATTTTAGGTGGTTGAGAAAGCCAATCCATCTGTCCCATAAAACACATGACAATGCTGAGACACTGTGCTTGGGCTCCATCAGCAGCCTTGTGAAGCACAGGGGGACCACAGCCCCAAACTGAACTGAGGAGAGTTTTATTCAGCCCCAAAACACCATAGATGTTCCTGTAATTTGGCTCAAGGGAGCTAAGAGGGCCGGTCAGCCCCAAACACATTGAGAAAAAATTTTGCATCTTTGTAGCAGCAATGGGAGCGCTAAATTACTGGCACTGGTGCTACATGGCTGGGATATGACCAGGTAAGGAGAAGCTGTCATCCTCCTGGAGCATGCAAGAGGCAGCAGGGGAGGGAGAGAATGTGTGCAGAGTCACTGTGCAACAAGTCAGAACTGGGGAGGTGGAATTAATTTTTGCCTGCTGTACCATTTCAGTGGTAAAACCACGGAATGAATCTCTTGAGCTTTAATATTTAGGTCTTTGTATTTCTGTATATTAAATCTGGAGAAGCAGTTCTTGAGGCAGGAGCAGGGGTTGTTTGTGTTCCTGCAGCACCCTGGTTGGGTGGCTGTGTGTTGTATTCAGCTAGCAGCAACAAGTATCATTAGGTTTAACTGGCGATCAATATGTCATTTCAACTAATGTGAGAAAGTTTACCAGGTAAGAGGGTATTGGATTTGCTGGGAGCAACACAAGCAATGGAAATAGTTCAAGAACCCTTAACATGAGCAGGCGCTGCTGCTAGGCCAGGCTTGTCTTCGTGGTGTGGAAGAGGGATGTGCCTATGACACCCTCAAGCTTGGCCTCAGCTCAGGGACAGATGGGAGTTGTTCATCCCTGGCTCCCAAATCCCTTCTGCTACTGCTCAGCAGACTTTCTTAGCTTTATAACTTCCTTCTTGAACCGTGAGAGTTTCTTAGTCTGCAATGCATGCTATTCATCTGCCCTATTAAGGTTAGCCCATCACTGTTAGAAACACCCTGTCTCTACAAATCTAGCCTGCTTTTTAGCAGAAATTCCTCCCCAGCAGGGTTCCCTGCTTTGTCAGAGCCATTCCTCCTGCCATTCCTGCATGTAAGGCATGGAATGCACGTGTTCCTCATGGCAGAACCTCTGGGAGGGCAGCAGGAGCAGCTACATGCCAGCTGGCCACAGTCACAGCACTGTGAGCGCATCCTTGTCTCCAAAAGCTCCGACACGCAATTTCAGTACCTGACTACATAGCAAGTGTGTCATATCGTCACGTTCAGTATGAGCTTTAGTGAGTCTGGTTTATTTCTGGTTTTAGGTTCATGAATGGTAGCCTTTTTTCTTCCTCTTCCTCCATCCCCTACAGAAACTTGGGTCTGGTCTTTGCCTCCAAGATAGCATCTCTTCAAATTGCTTTTTTTTGGTCCCATAATGTATGAGAGTGCTCATCCTGAATTTGTACTGGATAGAACATAAGGAATTTCTTTCTTGGTCAATGTAGCGAACATGTTTTGTAAATTCTTTCTTTCTTTTCCCCTAAAGCTTTACTCTCTAGTTAGATGTTGGATTGCAACGGTATCCAATTTACAGATACACCTGGCAGAAACAGTGAAGGCAAGAAAACATCAGATTAGGGCATAAAAGGAAAAAAGTAGAATGAAAAAAAAATAAATTATGTATAGTTCAATTGTGAAGGCCACACTGTTCCTTTGGGCCATTGAGTTGTATTGGTCTGACTGGGACTTTTGCTCTTTGCTAGGTCCCACTAAGTGCTTTCCATGTACCTTTAGGAACTAGCACAAGCTGGAGGAAACAACTTCCAGGCCTTGCTTCACAGGGAGAATCCAGAGTTGCTTACACCTTGCTGTACTTCCTGTACTTCTGAAAGGCAGCAGAACAAAATTAGATCTAATTAAATGGGACAGAGAATAGCTTCTGGGTCTGGTACATTTTGATTAGTGTGTATCTTTGGCTGTCACATCAGAGCAGCCAAGGTTAACAAACAGACTTCCACTGACAGTTCCTTGGATCGGGCTTGCAGGACCCGTGCTCCACAGATGGTGCTGGCACCTGCGTCACCTGTGATGCTGGGCCCAATTTGCTGCTCTTCAGAGCACTGCAAAAGCTTGTATTTCCATCCCAGAATTTGCTGATTCAAAGAAAAATAAAAAAATATTGAGGTATAGTTGTAGATTAGGAAAAGGCTATTTAACCATTACACACAAAGTAATTGCAATGTTCCTTTAGAGCTATCAATGTATCTACACTCTGATGCAGTGGGTCTATTGTGTGGACACATTCACAACTCTTATGTCTCCAGTTCTGTTCCAGTGACCTGTCTTAAATATTCTGTAAACTATGCATTCTTCCTCCACTTTCCAGATCCATAAATTCAAAGTATAGCTGGGCTAACACTAAATATTTGACTTAAGAGTAACTTCAGAAACAAGATTCAGTATTGAAACACAGGTACATCATGGGTTTGGGTTTAATAGCACAGCACTTGCACTTTTGCATGAGTTCTGTCATCCTGAGTAGCAGGAACTATCTTTTTCAAAAGCTTCCTGCAAATGTTGAATGTCCTCCTAACATTTCAAACATTTCTACCCAAAAATACAGCAATCTTTTGATTTTTAGATTAGAAATGGAGACGTTGTTTAGAAAATTGAATTTGTAGCAGGCTACCTTCTAAAATCCAAAGACATTAAGACCTTTCACATATTCATTAAACTATCTTACAACCAAAATGTCCCAAGCTGCCACACATTAAAATGACAATCATTGGTATGTCACAGTCATTTTCCCTTACCAGTGGAGAACTCCCAGCCCAGAGAGATCACTGCCTGTCTCAACTTCTCCAACATATGTGACTTGCTGCTTTTCATTAGCAGGTATCAACAGCAATCACCATGTCTTTTTCGTGGCTTCAGACCACCAGGCTTGCACACCAAAGGAACCAGAAGGTTCCTGCCTAATAAGAAGTAACATTTTGTTCACTTTGACCTAATAGTCAGAGATACGCCCTTAAATTGGACTCAAAATATGCAGTACCGCAAGGAAGAAACCACAGGCATAAGGTACTCACTTGCCACTGCAGTCATGTTTTTAGACCTTGTAGCTTACCTACTTCTGAGCTGTGAGACCCACAAGTTGTGTCACATATTGGAGGAAATCCCATCCAGGGACAAGGCAGTTCTGCTCACTCTTGCAGCACGCACAGGTGGCAGCTGTCTGCTGAAGTCATGCTAAAGCCGTATTTTTAACATGACTTGAAAGAACTGCCAGCTCTTCTGCTGCTGAAAATGGGGCTATTTTTAGCAATTAGCTGTATTCAGATGTTCCTTTCATGATTTGCACCAGCAGCAAATGGTTTAGTAGATTATCAGAACGGATCAGATATTTCCCTGGACTAAAGCTATGTTTACCATTTTTTACACAGATGGAAATCTTCACACTTCAGAGTGTCAGTGTCAGGAGGGTGTTGGGAAGGGATATAACCTTGGGGCATCCTGTTAACATTTGTTTGCCCCCATTCTGAGAAGAATTTGAGTATTCATCTGTCTTGCCTAGTTTGTAGTAGTGCTTTGCATTACTATAGCTTCTTTCAGCTCACAATCTCAGACCTTCCCCTGAAACATCACAGAGGTGGACAAGATACTCAGTAGGTGAGTGTGATCTGTTCCCATCTGGCAAACCCTTACTGTGGAATGTAGTCCTTGATAAAATCCATTTGAGCTTCCTGGCATATGGCAGTCCATGCCTTTCCATAAACTGTATTGTGTTGTTAATAATACCAATTAATATTCCCGGGATTTACAAAAATACACTTGAGGGGACTCCCCAGGGAGGCACAGGGCTGCAGTACTGGCTCTAGTTTCAGATTAACACAGCAAACTTTGACATAGGCTTGGTGCTGCAGTATGAGGGTTGCAGTGGCAGCCAGAGCCAGCTTTCCACTTGCAGTAGTTAAAGCTTTCTCCTGTTCCTGTAGGCAAAACACAAAGAAAGGGGCTGATGATAAGTATCTGTTCTTTTGCAGGTCAGGCTATTACTTCATTGACCTTTTCAGAAGGCGCAAATGTCTGTCTGCAGCAGCAGCAGAGCCTGCCATAGCCTGTGTCGTGGGGTAGTCAGTGCGTGCTTTGGGGTCTGGGGGAGCATCTACTGCTGCGAGGGTGGTGGCAGAGAGCAGGGCCAGGGTGCCAGCAGGGTGGCTGGCAGGCACTTTCAGAGCACGTGGTCATCCCTCACAGCTCAGTGTGTCATATTATACGTGGCACTTTGCTAAAATTAACACTCATTTCTTAAACGGGTCTGGCATCAGCCATCAGGCTGCCATGGGGTGGCAGGAGATGGCTGTGATCTAGCTGTTGCGTAGACTGTCATGTAACACGAACAGTGCCTCAGATGGCCCTGATTCTGCAAGTATTTGAATCACTATTGCGCAAAGCATATGCTTACGTTGTAAGTCTGCAGTCAAGGAGTTTAAGCAGAGACATAAAATTAAATGAGTGTTCAACACATTTGTTAGAACAAGTCCTCTGTTTGCTTCAGAGGGCCTGGTATTCAGTATTGCAGAGCAATTTTGATGCCTCTTGCTTGGTCTGTAAAGCTGGGGAATTACTCATCTGGGTAAAAATGCAAAACGTTGATTGCATGCAATTGGCAGGTTTCCCTGACTCCTGGACAGGAGCGAGCCAAAGGCCTGCCAGATTCAGCGTTTCTTTGAAGGGAGCACGTGAGTGCTGGAGGTAGTGGGTGCTGGAGGCAGCTCTCTAATTTCTCAGAGCCCTTCAGGAAGGGCTGGGGAGAAAAAGTTTTCTTCAGTCATAAAGTCACCGATGCAACTGGATAGCAGAGCTACAGCAAGATAAATCCTTTCCTATCTATGGCAGGGGAGGGAGGCATGGTCTGCCTTTTCTTTCTCTTGACAAGCATCTGAGTTGAAATTTCCTCTGCAGGCCAATGTGGAAACTTTAATGCCTGGCATTAAGTATTCCTTTTTAAAGCTGTACTTGACTGAAAAAAAAAATGTCAATTAGAGCCTTTTGTGAAGGAAAGAAAAAGTGTATTAGCTAAAGCAGTGACATTTCCTTTTGATAGAAAGCTGGTGTTCCCAAGAGTCTGAGATAAAGGCTAATACGCAGTAATCAAAGAACACAGGAACCGGGCCTTATGCATTACCTCTGCCATCTGCTCAGCACAAATCCATGTGATCTTTACTGTTAAGCAACAGAATTTAGCTTCATCCCACGAAGTCTCTTGCAGTACATGAGAAGAATTGTGTCCAGGCCACAAGCTTTCTGTCTGGGCTTGCAGACACATTTCCCTGCAGTACAAGCTACATTCAGATGTAGAGTTTGTTTTGGCCTACTGTAAAACTAGTCAGCAGCCATAAAGGTAGATCTCAAAGCTTGAGGAGGTATTAGACCCAGAACCCCAAACTCAAATTTGTTTCTAAGATGTGAGGAAAATGCCACTCTACAGCACAGCAGTGGATCTTAGGTTGTCCTTCACCCTTACCTTTCTCTTTTCTCTATGTACCTATTCTGTTCCTTTTTACCATCCTCCTAGTTCTTCTCTTACATATTTACTGATATTTTTTTCTGCAGCATCTTATTCTTTCACTATTTCACATTGCCAATACTAAACCATGTATTTCTAAAAGTCAAAGGTGACAATTTCTTAATCCAAAAACATAACATAAGAGGAATGCTGTATGAGAGCTGAGTTTTCCTGGACAAGTCTGACTAGATGCGAGAGTAGAATCTCTTCTTTTGGTGCCAGCAGTGACGTTTTGATTACATGTGTTCTGTGCAAATAGATGAAGTGCAGAGCACAGCAACCGTAGGTAGTGCATCATGGACAGGGTCAGGTTCACAAATTGAAACCACTCTTGAGCTAAGTGGACTCCATATTCCACTTGGATACAAAGCAACATTTGCAGTGCAACCTGGTGCCCTGTTGGTGGGGAAGAGCTCAGGCACCAGCTGCCCTCCTCTCTCACAGTGAGCAGAGACCTGGGGGTGGAATGCTAATCACCAGCATCCTTAACCCGTTCAAGCCTGGCAGCCACCTCTTTTTCAGTCACAGGCACTGTATTGGCACTTCTCTTTTCCAGTCAAACCTCTGTTGCTGCCCAGCAAATCTGGGCTTGAAAAATTGTTTGGTTGATTTAGTGCAGCAGGGTGTGCAAACTAGCAGCTTCTCCCACAGCTGTGACTTGTTATGAAACTTGTGTGTATATCTTCTTCATTTTGCATATGTAAAGAGGAAGCAGATTACAATCATGGTATGCTGAAATGCAGAGAGGGTAAAGTCTTGTAACTGTGCACCAGCCACTGTGACTTGAAGTGGGGGGTATTGGTGAAGCCAAACTTTTGATGGGAAAGGATAAGAACAAAGATCCAAGCTCTAACATACCTAAAACTGAGGCAGAAACAACAAAGAGCCATTCATCCACACCCGCTAGAAAAGTGAGACTGGTCAGATGTGAGGAAACAGAGATAATGTCCTGCCAGAGTCTTCCCTTGGCAATGCATCTGCTGTGCTTGTGCAGGGCCTGGGGGATGGCCAGCTGCTGCTGAGCTTTACTGCATGTCTTGCGCTTCAAGATCTGTGCCCACACTCTGAATGCCAGGGCAGGGGAGGCTGCTACTTTGAACAAGAAAACACCAAGAGGTTTATTCCTTTGGCTGCTTTGCTCACCCCAGTGCATGTTACACAGAGCCTCAGTGTCCTGTGCAGTAAGACTGTGTATTATGAAATACTCAGTGCAGAGTCTACCCCGTGAACTTGATCCAGCCAGCAGGAAAGGCAGGAACCACATAAGGGCTCAGAACCACTTCTCTGTGCTGCCAACTGCGAGCAGAGTGGGGTGACCCCGTGGTTTTTGAGGTTGTCTGATAAGGGGCAGCCCATGACTCAAGAGCTTATAGAGCAGGACTGTACTTTCCCGCTTAGGAAGCACATGAGCAGCCAGAGCACAGCCGTGCCTAGAGTTAAGGACTGGGGTAGCACAGCCCTCAAGGAAGGGAAGGACTTCAGCCCCCACTGCCTTCTGACTCAAAGCCTCTTGGAGCCACCATCAGGCTGCAGTCCTGGAGCCTCCCCTGCTCGGAAAGATGGCAATAAATTCCTGATTGCAGCCACAGCTGCAGGCAACAGTAGGAATTCCTGAGCCTCATATGGTTGATTTTCCCACTGTGAAAGTCAGAGGAGCTCAAAAAGGCACAAACAGACTTTCTCCAAGTGTGGGGATTTTTTGTAGCTTCTTAAAAGCAGAGACTTCTGCTGCTGGAAAGCAAGCTAAAGAAGCTGCCTTCAATAGGTGTTCCACCTCACCCATCAATGAGATGTCCAAATAAGCATTTAGAAACTGCTGGAGTTGTATGAGGCAGTCCAGTTCCTCCAGGCAACACTGCTCTAGCTGAGAGTTCAGGCAATCTCTGTTTTGAGTACGCAGTGGATTTTTTTCTAATCTTCTTTAGAGGAAACACTAATTAGCCTCAATCAAGAGTAAACAATCTGGTGCTTCATCCCCTGGCACTGCATGTTCCTTGATTGAAAAGAGACAAGCTGGTGTTTGTCTTTCCTCTGTGAAGAAGAAAAGTTTGAGTGGGATTTGAACCCTGGTGTGAAAACAGGTTTTGCTAAGAAAGTCACTGGAAGTCAGACAACTGTTCAGAAGAGCTGAGGCCACCAGGGAGGGAACTGAAGGGAAATGGTTGTCATTTCAGGCTCCCTTCATAAAGCAGCCATGATGTCACCTTTCTGGGGGTGCTTTCTGGTTTTAGCTGTAAAAAAGGATGAAGTACTTCACACGAATCATTTCAGACTCCACTACAATGCATATTCTGAGCTTGTAAACTGAGGCATCTGTGCCTGCATTCACTGAACTTGCTGGACATTTTGCCGTGTACTTTAGTGTGAAAAGGATCTCATACTGGTTCCTTTTCTTAAAATCTGATCTTACAAAATGATTAACAGCCTCAAATTCCATTAAGCTCAATGCATGTGCTCAGCTACTGGCAGGATTTGGTCCCTATGCTTGTATGTGGTTTATGACTCGCTCTCCTGGTGACATGTTAAATGCCATATTAGCTGTTGGTTCTTCAGTAGAAACACAAAAATTACTGCTCCTTTAAGAAAATGTGGAAATTATTACTTTTTTCCCCTCTGTTGCTAACAAGCTTCGTAACAGAGTCACAGATTGGGGTGAGTGGAAAGGGGCCACAGCCAGCCTCCTCCAGCTGAGTTTTGAATATCTCTAAGGATGGAGATCCCACAGCGTCCCTGGGCACCTGTTCCAGTGCTTCATCACATTCATGATAATCCTTTTTTCTTGCTATCAAAGTAATAATTTCTGGTGTTTCAAATTGTCTCTGTTGCCTTTCATCCTTTTTCTGTACACTTCTCTGAAGGGTATGGCTCCGTCTTCTCTAAACACTCCCAATTAGCAGAATTTGGGTCACATAAGAAAAAAAGATGGGCATAGTTGCAGAATGTGTATCCAGACTGAGACTTCACATATTACAGAAATCCAGGGGAATTAGTCTGAGCTACTGGTTCAGATGCCCTTTAAGTGATGTACAAAAATCATGTTTGATCTAAGAGTCAAACATCACTCAGAGCCTTACTCAGATCAAGGAATTCAAACCAGATCTGTCACTAAGAAGAGCTAGAGGGAAACTCCTCTCCAAACAAGTTTCCAAATAGATTGTCCTATTTTCTTTTGAAAAAGCCTGTGAGTGCCCCAGCACTTTGTGGTGGTCACATTTGAAATGGCCCTTTATCCTTCCAGGTGGATTTGATGGTGATGTTAAGTGCTGATCCCCTCAGGAAGGCAGATCCCCTTAAAACTGGTTGATGTAATGAGTCAAAGCCAAAGAAAGAATAAAAGGCTGCAATTCTGTCAATGTTTTCAGACTTCAAGGTCAGCTCTGAATTTGGCTCACTACATTGGTCACCTGATGGCAATGGCAGCAACAACAGATCATGAGAGTAATATCTGTGAAACAGGAAACCTTAAAGAACTGTAAGATGTCACTTGGGAACTGTACTCTCAAGTGTCTGAAGAGCTATAGTAAGTCTCTTCTCGTCTTGAAGGTCATGCTTTTAGGTGCTGGTGTTACCTTGACAGATAACTGTGTAAGATGAAAAAAATACGCGTTGGGCATCATCCTTAAGAATCCAACAAGTCACGTGAAGTGTATGTTTAACTCTAGACATGCATATAAGATTCACGCACATGAGTGAATTCAGAAACATTGCTGAATCAGGACTAGGGATGGCAGAAAGCTTTGCCATCTCCTCTTTTTTTAAATCAGTGGCATTTGAAAGGTAGAGGATACATCGGTCATAAGGTTTTAATTTTCCTTGTAGCAGCTAAAAAAGTACATGCTGCTAACCACACAGGCACCGGAGAAAAATTCAATGCCTTTTTCAGCAACAGGGCTACAGTTCATCATCTGGTTTCAATGATGATACGCCAGCAGCATCAGTGTGGCCAGGAGAACTGCTGGTATATAGAAATGGCATTGGCTGCTTCACCATGGCATCGCCATCACCTGCCCTTGCACGACTTCTCCGCCCCCATGTGCCAGATGCCGCAGACTGTCTGTGACCAGCACTACCGACAGCAGGCTCCCTCAGGGCAGCTCCAGGCTCGGTTTGCTTATGCAGGTTGGGCAGGTAGGAGTGACGGTGTGGCGCTGCTTCGCACCAGGGTCCTCCCTGGCCAGGATGCTCTCACCTCCATGGTGTCAGGCGGCCAAAATAGAGATGCAGTATGAAAGCTATGCCATATGAAAGCTGGTGTAAACCAAAGTGCTGCTATACATTTTTTTTTTTTTTACTTTTTTCCTGAGAAGTGTACACAGTCATATACTGGCCTATTTTGATTCCTGGGGATGTGAATAGAAATATGACGCATGATAGCTAATTAAGACTAGTTGCAGAACGATTAAACTAAACAGTATTTTCCTTTGGGAAAACCATGAGCGTTTCATGCCCCAGATAATTGATTTCCATATGCTTTCCTTTGGCTAGGAAATGCAAGTTCCTTGCTACATATTCCCTGCTGATTTTGGTCACTGAATTCTTGATGGTAGGGATGGAGATAATGAAAGTTGTTACATCCTGTTCACTCCTACAGACTTTTGGTTCAGTGGGGGCTCTGAGCATTTCTTCCCATCAGCAGTAATGATAATGGGTCTCACTTAATGAGCAGCTACTGAGATAAGCATGCACATGACAACAAATTAGCAATGACATATGCAGCCTTGGAAAGAGGAAGACCATAGGACTCCAGGATCTCTCCCAGAGGTCATTGATTTGTTGGTCCTTTAATGAAGTAGAGGATTACCAGCCTCGGCACTGGTCCCTGCAACTAGGTGATTCTGTTAAAGAGACACTATAGAGGAGAACCACTCTTTCCAAAAGCAGTTTGTGAAATGTAGCTGTAGACCGTGGGCTCAGGCTGACACAGTAGAGGGGACATCACCTGAGGCGGCTGAGAATAGCAATGAAGTCTCTGACAAAGCTGACGCTGGGGCAGGCAGGAGTAACTCCCTTATTCAGACAGAGCAAAGTAACTGTAAACAAGACCCAGTGAGCAAACTTGGAGCCTTCCACTTTGAGAAATGCCAAAGATGGTTTCTCTGCAGCAACAGCAGCCACTGCCAATGCACCAAGGCAGGCAAGAGCCGCTTGTCCTCTGCATCACCCTCCACAACACTGGACCATAGCCAGCAGTGTTGTGGCAAGTCAGGGCCATGTAAGCCTCCTGTAGGTAATTCAAAGTTGATTGTATCCAAAATCAGCTCCCAGCAGCTGAACATGTGCTAAGCCTCATGAAGTGGGCACCTGGTCTCAGCTCACTTGTGGAAGGGATGTATCCGCTTCGCAGGACCAATGGCTCTGTGGGCTCTGGCTGCCCACAGCCTCAGCAGAGAGGTGCATTGGTTCCCCTCCTACCCCTTCCAAGACGTCAGTGTGCCCAGAAATGAGATGTATTGGTGGCAAAACTGAACTGGTACTGCCCTCATGCAGTTTTTCTCCAGGTGAAGAGAGAATTTCAGTTTCCAGGGCTGCTAAACCTCTGTAAAGTTCACTTCATAGCTGGAGGGATTGCTGCAGCTTTACTGAAAACTAACATCTTCCTCTGAAATGTGTTGCCTTTGGTTGGACTGATGTATTCATCAAGCAGTCACTTTCATCATTGCTTTCTTTAATTTATGCCATGTGTTATCACTGTCCTGTATGCTTTAGCTCTCTGGTGTGCTTTACGTATAGTTTGTCTACCAGCACAGTACAAACAAAGTTAATCTGATTGTACCTGGTTTGCTCTAATTAGAGCAACACTGAAGCATGGGTACTGTGTTGACGTTGTTCTCCGAGATCAGGAGAGCAGACATCAGGACTTCTGGGTTCTGCTTCCAGCCTTCCCTGTCAGTATGATCACTGCAGAGTAAACTGTCTAAATGGAATCTCTAGAATTAGAACCCTGAATAAATGCAAGGCATCTAAATTAGTGGCTGAATAATATTTTGCAGATTTGTGAATACATCAGATGCCCTTAAATAAGTTCATTTTTATTAGGACAAAGAAACCAATTATCCTTTAAGCGACCCCCAAACAGTTATTAGTCACAAAGGAAGACTAAGATTCCTTATCAGGAATATACAATTTAAAAGAAGACTGCCAAGATAATATCCATAATTGGAGATATTTATTGACATGAACTTGTGTAATTGTAATAGAGCTGAGAAATACTTCAGAAAGTAAACTTAATTAGATAAATGGTCAGTGCTCCTTGTTGTGGCATTTTACAAAAGCAGTTCACAGTTTTTGGAAACCAGCTAATTATAGAGGAGCTAGAATGGCTTTTTACCAAGTTATGACCCCAGCAGAAATACTTAGCTTTTCTAGATGAGTGTAAGCAATGCTGAGCTCTTAGCTAAACCCAGGGTCCTATAGAGAGGAGGCATCTTGCAGATATTTGGCAACTGAGGAAAAAGAGCATATGTGTTGTGTCTGAAGGCAACTGAGAATGAGAGCAAGCCTGTAAGGAGAGCAATGAGGATACGTCTGTCCAGTGTAACAGGAAACCTCCTCATCAAGCAAAAGAGATGAATTATAGGGAAGTGTAGCCTGCACTGTCACCACTTATTTGTTGCACTTAATGAATTACTGGAATTAGTCACATAGTGGGTGCTCAAAGACCTGAAAAAAAACTTCCTGCTGCTAACCTGGGCAGAACTGCAGAGCATCTGAACAAATGCATGTCTGGCCTTTGCCTGACAAAAAGAGCCAGTGTCGGGCCAAGCAAAGCAGTCTGTCTTCAGCTGGGCTTTGAAAGCAAGGTCGTAACTATTTGTGTCCATCAAAATCAAATGGGATCTAGATTTTGGATAAATTATAGGGATAGTTGGGTTAGTAACTTGGCACGTTTCAATTCCATGTGCAGTTTCACTGCTTTTTAACAGAAAGCAGGATGCTGTAAGAAATCACCGTTTCCAAAATGGATTTGTTCCAGAGGCAGGTGATGTCTGTGGAAGGAGCCTTTAGATCTGTGCAGCCTTTATCTACCACAAAGCATGTACAAGACGCTGGAAATGTCATTTTCTTCTCTAGCCGATTAGCACAATGCTACTGAGAGTGTCATTGGCTACTCTGCCCCTTTTAGCCCTCTGGCTCTTCTTTTTGCTTTTCCTTATTCATTTTTAATAACCCAAACCGAGAGCCATATACAGACTCTCTAGTTGGTATCTCATGCTGCCCAGTATGTATTTTGGCAGCTGTGCTGGGCCAGAGGATACCCAGACTGCTGGCACAGATAGGGCAGGTATCTGCCACCCCAGGGGTATAGTCATCTGCCATGGGGCCAGAATAGCATGGTGCTCTAGTCAGGAGCCACAGCTTGGTTTCAAGCCTATGTGGAGACAAGTTGTATTTCAGATTAGAGCTTTGGGTGGGGAAACTGACAGCCTGAACTAAAATCCCTTCTCCATAATGCTATAGCTTGAGCCTGGTGTATACAGATCTCAGAGCACGAACTCTCCAACTCTCTTTCCTGGTTCCTCCTCTTGAACGTTTCCAGTGTTGCAGCTGGTGCTTCATTCCTTTGGTATCGAAGGTTTTTACGAGTGGCATCCACACTGCACCACATGGGGTAAAGATGATGCTTGGGAACTCATGTGGGGGAACAAGCTTCTGGGCAGTATCCACACAAAAAAGTAGCAAGGTAGCCCAAGAAGGAGTTTGCCATAATTTTTCATGAACTGTGCCCAAGGCTGACCAAATAGCTGTGGGATTAGCCCAGGGTTTGGGAGAGCCACGATCTGCTTTTTGCTTGGAAGTGATTTCTCATTCTTGTTGGCAGATAGCAGAAATCAAGAATGGACCACAGCTGCCCATTCAGTGAGTGTTCATCCATCTCCAGCTCACTGGACTGAGTGTTTCAAAGGCAGGCCCCATGGTGAGACTGAGGATCGTCTCTTCCCCATGTTATGTCTCCTCATGACCATCATTAATTAGGTATGGGCTTAATCTCCAAAGCCCAATGTTTTATGTCCCTTTTAACATTTGCAGTTAGGAGAATTCTAAATAATTTCTTTCAGCATGACTTTGCCACAGCATCTGCCTTTGGCTGTAGACTCTGTAGTTTAATTAACCTGCCATGAGAACAAATTTCCTTTTACCCTTTTTTAATTTCCCACACTCGTAATTTCATCAAATAGTCATTTGTGTCTCGGTTGCCACATGGGAACTGTAAAACAGGGATAACGGCACAGTCCTTCCTATACGGGGATAATGTCAGAGTGATTCAGAGTGAATAACCTCAGAGCCTGGCAAGCACCCAGATAGAAACTATGGCAAGTATGGTGGCTGCACTCAGCTCTCTGCCGCTGACTTCAGACTGTGACCTGCCCCAGACTCAGGATGTGTAAGTCACACCACTGTTATGTTACCACTGAATTTACTGAGAGAAGGCTGCTCAGTTAAGCTCCAGTCAGTCTGAAGTGCTGCTTCTCCTCTGTCACCCCCTCTTTCCTTGCCTCTTCCCACATCTATTTTCCCAGGCATCTGGAAAGCTGAAAAAAACATGTTTATTTAAGGAAGCTTTCTAAAGAATCAGGAACCGTCAGAGCTGCTTCCCAGAGAGCTCTGTGCTGGTCTGTCATGCAAAATTGCTCAGGAGGGCTGGAAGTCAGCTACAGGCACCAAAACTTCACCTCTGCCCTGCAGAAACACTCTAAATTCAGTTTAAGAGATTGCATATGTTAATTATCATCCAGAAAAGAGGAGGCATGGGCTGTTAATATAAGCTACTCAAAACATTTTTTAGAACCCCCAGCCAGGAAGATAAGCCCTCTGATTTATTCAGTGGAAAGAAAAGACAGTATGACGCTCGGTTAGATGTGGCGTGCACGATCTTGCATCCCTTTCCCATTGGAGTAGCCCCACTGATGTCAATGGGATGGATGATCACTTGCATGGGCAAGGAGGGCACAGCTGAGCCATAGCAGTTGTTGCCTGTAGCGTATTGTCTAAATGCACACAGGGTCATACCAGCCATACTGATTATGTGCAGCGGTATGAAAGAGGTGGATCACCAATTGAGACAGGATAACCTAGCAATGAATGGGTTTCTGTTACAAAACTCTCAAGCTGTCCAATATCAAAGGCCAGATAATATAAAGTCTCCCCCAGCAGCAAATCCAGACTTGAGCAAGAATGGTTCTGACTCCCCGACAGGCTATAAGCAATGTTTCCTATATATGTCCAACATTTTCTCACCCTTTATGAGATGCTTAGCAGGGTGGAAATCTTGTAGGAAGGCATCTCAAGCATGTGTCAGAAACGGAGCCCAAAGCAACACAGTCTGTAAGATTTAGTGCTCAGGGTACTGCCAGCACAATGTGAGGGAAGCATTTGGTCCTGTGACACTGAAGAGATATCTTATGGCTTCCAGGTACCGGGATTTTGACGCGCTTCCCTCTGGCTTTCAGAAGAATCTAATGCAAAATGGCCCAGAAAGGAAAAGACAAATTCTCTGTGGCGCCCTGAAGTCACAAGCCAGGCACCTGAATGCTTGGCATTGAGTTTCACGTCATGAGATACTCAAAACTGTCAGAGATGGGGTTTCTTGGGTTACTCTTTTCTTCTTTGCTGTTTTTTTGGGTTTTGCCTCTGGAAGTCAGAAATTGCTGGGGGCATCCTAAAGGTAAGTGAGATTCCTATATAATCACATGACTCCAGAAACAGAGGCTTTAAGAAAAATACCAAATACCCTGACATTTATGATGAAGCCTGCAAATCAGACCCTTTGACTAGATCCCCTTCCTCACCCATGCTCCTGTCTGCAGTGCAGCAAGCTATGGGAGCCCACAGTCACATGTGTGATACAGGTTTTTCCTGGCAAGCACTGCATTAAGAGCACTGGCAGACAGTTCGTCATCTCAGCATCCATCAGTATTTGGAGATAAACACAATTTATCTCTAAGGATTTTGGTACTGTAACCCATGATTCTGTTCTGGTAACAGAGAGGAAAAACAAACCATTGGTCTCACATGTCCATGCAGCACTTGTCATCCAGCAGGATCCCAACAGTCTCAGCCCACTGAGATGGGAATATTGTTAGAAAGGGATGTAGACAGCCTGCATGGGATCATAAAAAACCTTTTCCTCTTTAACTGCCCCTGCTCCTGCTCCAGCCTCTAGTAAAGCCCAGCAGCCAAATACCGGGGCTCTTGAAATACCGATTTACTTAAAGGGACGGTCCCCCAGGAAACTGGTCTGGCAGACGCCACTTCTCATGGCTGCCGCCAGAGCATGCTCTGTTTTGTAACAAAACACAGCATCCCCGGTGCTGTTTGTGTTACTGAGGGCCCTGCATGAGCACTAATTCACTGGTCCCCCACTGCCCCAGGAGAAGGGAAGGGATGTGCTATGATCCACGTGCCACACCTGGGAGACAGAGACGCAGAGCAAGGCAGCTCCGTTGCGATCAGTAGATTTATGAAAGGGATTAACGTGATTTGGCAACTCTGACACCACAAATCAGGATGATAGTTTGCCTACAGAGGAAATTGCATTGCAATGGAAAGAATCATAACAATGTAATTGTTTTTGTGCAGACATTCCTGTTTCAAAGCAAGGCTCAGACTGGTTATAAGCATATGAACTCCTGTACAGATTCTCAAAGTAAGGTTGAAAAGGTAAAGCACCCAGAGCTTTGAGCTTGATCCTTTCAAGCAGTGTGTTTGAGGTCACTCATACGGAAGAACCACCAACCCCTTTTAAAAAAGAAAATCCACTAAACCTCATTTTGTATAGTATTAATTTAATGGTTTGCATTCACAACCAAAAAAAAATCAGGCTAAACTTCAAACAGCCCTTTGTTACTGTCGCCTTCTTTGCTTGTTTTCATGCTTGCTTGCCTGTGAATGTCTGTGTGGTTCTGTCGACAACTTCATGGTATCTTACAGATCCCCAGCTGGTCTCTAGGCTGCCGGTTGTGGAGCAGCGCTTCGGTATTTAGACAGGGCTGCCTTTCCTTAGAAGTGAAAATGGCCCCAGCGAGAGGAAACACTAACAAGAAGCCATTTCTCTGTTGCTCAAACCCTATAAATAAACACCATATAAACAAAAGAGTATTTTCAGAGAAACTGGACAAATTCTTGGAAGAAATATTCCCCCCAGGATGATGGCATGCCGGAAATCCCTGAGCCACAAATCTCGGGAGGCTGGGAAATATTTGGGAGAGCAAGCACTGCTTGTTTGGCCTTTCTTATGTCAGGTCCTGGCAGACAGTCTCTGGGAGAGGCAGGATCCGAGTTAAACAGGCCATTGACTTGACTCAGGACAACTCTTGCGAGTCAGCCCTTATTTGTGCGTAATTTGCTTTTCTCTTGGAAACCCTTGGATGGAGCAGGGTGGCAGTAGGTTTGTTGAAACGGGCGAGCACAACTCCACACTTCGCTGCCAGTCACCTTCAAACTGGGTAAAGCTGGGCAGCGTGGGGAGCAACCACCTCCGGCTCCTGCTCGGATCATCTAGGTGAGCTCTCCCGGCTCTCTCGCTGTTCTCCAGGGTGAGGCTAAATACGCAGATCTGCCTCTGAACCAGTCGCGTGTGGTTCAGGAGCTTCTGTGATAAGAAATAGCGAAGACCGCTGGATTGAGCATCCGTGTCCGACCGTGTGTACGCAGCACCATCTAGCGCTTTGCAGAGATTTCCCCCCCCGCTTCTTTCCCCGACTCTGTAGCGATGAATTCAGGGTACGTCCTCTCAACCTGGCAGGCTGCCGGCCTGTGCACTGCCCGAGGGCTCACCGCGGCCGCGAACGTTCACGGCAAGCGTGACAGCCCGGGAGATGGGAAGATGGGAAGATGCGAGCGGGCCCAACGTTTCGGGCCCTGCCGGGATGCCGCTCTGCAGCTCCGACCGACACACCTGCGAGCTGTCCCAAGCCCACCCGGGACCGAACATACTCGAACCCCCTAATTGCAGACTCGCGATCAAACTAATGATAAATACTCGGGGAGGGTTTGGAACGACTTCAGCGCTCTCCCCTTCAGCAGCGAAGCCACAGGACCGACGCCCTCTGCTGATGCGAGGGGACGTTACCGCCTCTGAGAGAGGGAAACGCGGGATCAAGGAGCTCCTTTGTGCCTCCTTCGGCGCCCTGCTGCCGTCCCCGGGGACCGGACGGAACTGCTGCACGGGACTGACGCCACCTGCCCAGCACTTGACCGAGGGACGGCTGGTTCCCGCGGCACCGGCGGGCCGGGAGACACACACCGCCCCGTTCCTCTCCCTGTGGGCTCCCGGGGACCTCGCTCAGCGGCGGCCGCTGAACGCCCCATCCCGTCCCGTCCCCGGGCGCCGCGCGGCCCCGCCGCCACGTGACCCGCCGCCGCGGCTCCCCACTGATACACTGTAGCTACACCGGAACGTTCCAGGCGCCGCCAGGCGCGCCGAATCGATGCCCGAGCGGCGGATCCGGCCACCCGCTGAGGCGGGGGTGCGCGCTCGGTGCTCGGCTAGCTCTCCCGCGGACGGGAAGAGGGGGAGCGCGGCGCGGCGGGGCGGGTGCGCGGCGCGGGGCGGCTCCGCGAGCGGCGGCGATGGCGGAGCCGGGACGGGGGTCCTCTCCCGGCGCGGGGCCGTTCGGCTGGGCTTCTGTCCGCCGCGGCGGCGAGCGCAGCGTATTTTTAGCTGCGGCGCCTTCGCCCGTTGCTCCCTGCGGTCTCCGCGGCGGCGCCGGTGCCCGCAGCAGTCTCACCCGCCGGTCCCCGGGGCAGCCCTCCCCGTTGCCCCCGGAGCAGCGGTGGGGCGGGAGCTGCCCGCCGCGCGGGCGGGCGCTGTCGGTATCCTGGGCTGTTAAAGGCGCCCGGAGGCGAAGCGGTGCAAAGTTCGCCGTTAAGCGTGGTATTGGAGGGTTGCAGAGGCGGAGGGGTCGGCGCGGGAGCGCGCACAGGGACTCTTTGTTGCCATCCGGCGAGTGGGGGAGCGGGAGGGGGGCGATCTCGGCGGCTTGGCTTCTCCGTGCCCCGGGAAGGGTCTGGCACTCGGGGTGTTTGGCGTCGCGTCAGGGGACATCTCCGTCGGGTGCGCGCTTTGCATATGAAACAGACCTGAAACGTCTCAGAGGTCGGGAACAGCCCACGTTTTGCCTTCCGCCCCCCGTGGTAGCGTGGAGAGCCGGTGGGCCAGTGGTCAGGCTGGTGTCGCCGGCGGTAGGGAGTCAGCACAGAGCTGGCTGCCACACTGCAGGCACGAAACAGGGAGCACAACAGTAATTAGCAAACTGAACGTTTTGTTGCTGGTCGTTCTCAAATTATTTGCCTTTTGAGGAAGAGACTTGCTCGGCTTCCTTTCAAATTGAAGGGAAGAGCCCTATGTGGTGTCGGAGGGGTGGGAATTGTGTACGGATGGACCTGGACATGCCGTTTTGGATCGGCCTGAAATCGCACCTTGCGGTGGGCAGGTGGGGAGGGAGTCGGGCTGTCCCGGGAGGTGGGGGTTTGCTCGGGAAGGGCGAAGCGCTGCCTTTCCAGGCTGTGGATGGGCCTCGGCCTGTCTCTAGCAGGGAATATGGAAAGGCACCTCCAGCGTTCAGGTGGTGCAGATGGACAGTGGGCTGCATCCACTGCGTGTCCTGTGAAAGATAAGCGAATGCGTATATGTGTATTTATGGAAGGCTGGCAAGGACGTGGGATGCGAGCGCCTCAAGCAAAAGCCCTGCAGATGGATGCTGTGGCTCCCAGCCCATTGAGGAACGATTTCTGTGCGTCCCAGAGTCGCTTGTGCCCTTGGAGAGGGGCGAGGAAAGGCCGGGACGCCCTTGGCCCAGGCTGTCGGGGAGGGGAGGACCTCAGCACCCCGCGGGGCAAGAGATGGATGCCTGGCTGCCCGGGCAGGGCTGGCAGGTCTGCCCGGCTTGGAGGCAGGAGCCGGTTTCCTGGAGGGGAAATAACCTGCCTCCGCTTTTGTTCCCCAGAGCCTCCATCCCCTGGGAAGGATGTGAAAGCTGCGGCGTTTGCTCGCACGTGTTCCTGCTGCCTTTTTCTTTTGTTTCTCGCTGGAGGTGCCTGCTCTCCTCCGCTCCTCCTCCCCTGCTCCGGCTGCTGCTTCTCCAGATCCCTCACATTTGTTATCCCTTCTTGTCTGCCCCCGCAGTTTAAGCTGGTGCGGGGCGGATTGGCCTCCTTCATCTTGGGGGGCCTGTGGGACTGCAGCGTGCCTTCGCTTCGTTCAGGGAGAGTGTTTGGTTTTGTAGGGTCAGGTTTATTGAGCCATCTCCTGGGGACAGGTGGAGGGGGACAGCTGGGACCACGGCATCCCTCACAAAGCCACTGCCTTTTAGCCAAGTATTTCCCCAAAACTGCTGGTTTTACACTAACTATTTGTAATTCCCCCCCCCGCAACCTCTTGAATTTGTTTGCTCTTTTCTGCAAAGGGCTCCCCACTGCCAGTTTTTGTGCCAGTAGAGCACTGTTTGCACCCTGCTGCTGAGTATCCCCCCCCTGCATTTTACCGGAGCACCCGGGGCCCCTTGTTTCCTCCTGGGGAAATCCCCTGCAGAGCAGCCTCTGCGCCGCCTTCGGGGCACCAAGGTCTTTTGCAAGTTGTGCAGAAGACATTAAAGGGAGACACACACAAAGTTGTTAGCTGGGTGCCATTTCTACTGTAGCCCCCGTTTTGTTTTGGTTTTTCACGTGAAGAGGTCTGAATGACAGTGTTGGGCACAGAGCAGGCACCCAGGCCCTGCAGGACCAGCATGGCTTTGACTTTTGCTTCCAGGTTGAACTGAGTAGTTTCTGTTGTCTGCATGTGCAATATGAAAGCGAATTGATTTCTCCTTCTTCCATAGTTTGTTTAGGAAACTATGGTCTAGAGATAGGTGAGCTGGAAGAAGTTGTGTAAACAAGGTCTAGCTCTCCTGGAGGTTTCATTTCCCACACAGAGAGAAGTTGTGCTCCAGGTTCACAACTCCATGTGGTGGTGGAGATCTATGTGCTGCTTGCGTGGTTGCTCTCGAAATTGAGCCAGCTCTGTCCCCTTCCACGCACCCCAGTGCCTTGTGCCCCCTAAGGGAAACTCCAAATACAAGCCCAGAGCTCAGGGGTGACCAGCTTTCAGAGCCAGAGCTGCTTGTGACTTCCAGACACATTGGGAGCAACCCCAGGGTGGCTGTTGTGTGTCTGTGGTGCTGTAAGGGTAACTGGGTAATCCGAACCCTGGCTTGTGGGAAGAGCCCAGCTGGAAATATCAATGTCCTCTTACAGTTTGGGTTGATGGCTAGTTGTAATTGGGGCTCCCAGCTCTTTTAGTCCCACACTGTGGTCTTTGAAGCCCTTTCCTCCTCCTTCCTGCTTATGCACAAAACTATCTGCTGTTGTTTTCAGCTTGGAGATCTCCCTGCTTTTGGTGATTGATATGTAGAATGCTTTCCCAGGTCATTAATCCTGTATCATCAGTAATAATAATTATACAACCCCGAGTATTATTAGTATAGCAGTTGTTTGTGTGCGTTATTTGGAGCCAAACCACTCTACAGTTATTTTGTCTGATGGGTAACGGGAACAATGCCAGGTTGGTACTTAACGTGTCTGAGTCATAAGCAAGCAGAGCACTTGCACGAGGAGGCTGGTGCGAGGCAGGGCACTCTGGAGCAGCCGTTCAGGGAGGATATGAGTGATGCTTCTGTCCTGATGCAGGGAGGACTTCGTTGGGCTCTGGTGTTTCCCTTAAATTTTGGCTCTGCCTCCTGCAGCCCCCTCAGGGATTTCTTCAGGCTGCAGTCCTTGGAGCTGTTGCTCCTGTCCTCTGCCTGGAGAAGGGCTCTCCTTGGCATGGACAGTTTGCTTGAGAAGTGGCTCTCAAAGGGACTGTGCCTTGTGCTTGGAGGTCCTGCAGAGTGAGGCCAGCAGCCTCTTGTGCTGCAGGAGTCTCGAAGGAGATTGCAGCAGATGAGCCAAGTGCTGTTACTCGTGTTTCTTTTTTCACAACTTCTGTTTTGCTTCGCTTATCGCTGCAGATGTTCTGCTTCTCATAGAGAAGAAACCTTTCCTTGTCTGCTCCGGGTTTGTTATAGCCACACTGAGGCTATGACCTTTTTGTTTTGATCAGTACAGATGGGCTAAACAGCAGGGTGATAAACTGGTTAAGCTAGGTAAATGCTCCTTCCACCTCTCTCCCCTTTGGGACCTCTCTCCAGCAGCTTTTCTGTCATACTAGATTTTCTTCTTAGACTTTGTCCTAAATAGTATCTGTCTCTTAATTTAAAAAAAAAAAAAAAGAAAAAGAAAAAAGAAATCACTTGTGTTAACTCATGTACTTACTCCTTTTTATGTTGTCTTCCCCCTCCCCGCCCTTGACTCTGTCCAAGTTGCTTCATCTTGGTCTAATGTGCTTTCTTCCTAGTCGCCCATGTTTGATGGCAAAGTCCCTCACTGGCACCACTACAGCTGCTTTTGGAAGCGGGCTCGAATCGTGTCCCACACGGACATCGATGGCTTCTCAGAGCTCCGTTGGGAAGATCAGGAGAAAATCAAGAAAGCCATTGAAACTGGAGGCCCTGGAGGAGGTAAGCGGAGGTGCCCTGATGTTTGGAGGTTCAGCTGGAACCATGGTCTCTTCTCAAGCTGTTGTTGCTGTTATTTGATTGCCGCGTCTCTTCAGCAAGTGACGTCGGAAGAATTGCTGTGGTGTCCTCATGGTGCGGGGCTCAGGCAGAAAGATCCAGCATGTTAAACCAACGAAGGAAAAATCCAAGTCAGTTCGCAGATGTACTGCCAAATATTTCTTGTTATCAAGGAATGTATTTTGTTTTCAGTTCTTTAATGTTAACAAATACTTTTGTAGTATGTTGTTTTAATAGTACCTTCACTGCGGCATATGGTTATGGTGGCTCTTTGAAAATGTTACACCACGAACAGGCAAGTCGGGGAGCAAGTGAGAAGGGTCTAAGTATAGACCACAGTAAACTCACCACATCTTTGTATAAACGAAGGATGGTGGGCAGTTTTAGATTGATGTCTGCCTGTTGAAACATAGTAATACAAAAAATAAAAGGAAACTAGCACTTGTGAAGAGGAATTCTGCTTTGAAGCAGAGCTATTTGTGACTCCTGTTACAGTCAGTTCTTCAGTGAGATCTCATTTTACACTGCTTTCAGGAAAGAGGTAAAAAGGGTCAGCTCTGCACACCTTTGAAATTCTTTTAAAATCATTAAATAAGCAATCCGGTACAATTCCTACTTGGTCGCTTAAAGATTTCTTCCTATTTTAAAAGTGCTTTTAAGCATGGACTGCTTGTCTTGCTCTATATCCAGATTCTTGACAGATGGATTGCTGGAACACAGAGGTTTATTAATTCAGACTGCTAACAATCTAGGACAGGGAATAAGAAATTAAGGGAATGCCTTTTAGAGCCGAACTCTGTATTTGCTTTTGTTCTCCAGGAAAAGGAGGGGAACAGGAAGGAGGTGGCAAGGCTGAGAAGAGCCTAAATGACTTCGCTGCAGAATATGCTAAGTCTAACAGAAGTACTTGTAAAGGCTGTGAACAGAAAATAGAAAAGGTAAAAAGCTTTTCTTAGTTCTCCATCTCTTGTCTTTTCTCCCACCAGTTCCAGTTCAAACAGTGGCTTTTATAATGGCTTCCTGTCTGTCCTGCATATGGAAAGCACTTGCAGAGCTGCATTTCTGTGTCTGAGGAGCAGCTGCATACAGGACAGCTGACGGTAAAGGCATCCCTCAGGCCTTGTAGCCTGGGCTTCAAACCTGCTGATGCTTCCTTTCACTTGGGTCTTGGAACAGGCTGGTATGCTGCTTGCCAGCATTTCTTGGAGCAAGAGAGACGCCACTAACTGCAGCTTTTCCTGCTTGTTGCAGCACTGCAAAGGTGTTGCCCTTTTCCTTCTCCTCAGCAAGACCAGCTCTGTGTGCAGTGTATCCACATTAACTCCATAAAAAGCGGACAAAAACAGCGATGCAGCCCTGTAGTTGAACATATCTTGGTGCTCTGCTTTTAAAAGACAGTTGGCAAATTGAAGATGTGAACATCTGATAGATGTGAATAGACATGCCAGTCAGGTGAAGTTAGCAAGTCCTGGTATGCTTGTATCTGCAGAAACATTGGTCACTGTTGTGTAGATGTTTCCTTGTTGGAGCATGAAGTATTGCAGTCTGAAAGCACCTAAAACAATTACTTATTGGGCATCTGAAAAGTAATTTGCAGTAAGATGGGATGAGATCATGTTAGTGTTGATGCTTGAGTGATAGCAACGTAAAGTTACTTTATAGTTGCCTGCATATGGTTTAGTCATGTGAGTTTTGCTGTTCAAGTTTACTGGGAGTTGAGGGAGTGAAGACTACAAGATTACCCATTTTAAGTGGCTTTTGAACAGAAAACTACTTAAAAGGCTGGTTTTTCAACCTAGAAAGAGTGAAGAAAGAAGCATAACTGTAGTGAAAAGGCTTGAAGAAAAAAAAAGTTTCAGGCTTTGATAGAGGAACTGTTGCTATTTTACAGGTGTTTAGGAAGCATCATGTTTGTAATGAGCTTGTTAACATCCTGCTCTTTCCACAAGGCCTAACTCTTTTGTGTTGCTTTAATCTGCCTCAGGGCCAGATCCGTATTTCCAAGAAGATGGTGCATCCCGAAAAGCCGCAGCTGGGAATGATAGATAACTGGTACCACCCGGACTGCTTTGTGAGCCGCCGAGCAGAGCTGGGCTTCCTCCCGGTGTACGGGGCCGCCCAGCTCCTGGGCTTCAGCATCTTGAAAGCTGAAGATAAAGAAACTCTGAAGAAGCAGCTCCCGGCTACCAAGAGTGAAGGGTATGTGGGCAATTTAACAAATTGCGTTGTCTAGAGGAGTCGTGGCTTGCCTTCAAATACATCCACGATAAATATCTTGTGACATTGTTGTCTCTCTTAAAGAGTATTGGTCTTAGGAGGATTTGGTCCTTCCTGTGACCTTAGGCAGATGACAACAGACAAATTCCCCATCCCTGGGAGCCTGCAGTCCGCTTGCCCCCTGTGACTGCCTTGAGAAAATGCAGAGACCAGCAGCTGTGACTTGGAGGACTGATGTAGGGCTTTCAACCATAAAATAATGCATGCTTTATATAAATGGATACTGGGATCTGCGCCTCCTTGTGTGATGCTGTTGTCAGTGATGGTTTCTCTGCTCGAACCGCTTGTCGAAGAATTGATTTGACATCTCTTATCTATGAGCCACTCGCTGATCTGTGACTGGCACCAAATCTGATAATGGTGTTTATTGGCTGTGTAGTGCTTACACTTGGATGCTTTTGTTTGCTAAATCTTTTATAGTATGACTGAAATTTCATTGCCTTGCATTGAAATTTTTAGTGGAGGCTCTTGGCAGAACTTGTACTGACAGAGAAGTGCTTCCAGGTGGCTTGCTAGCTTTGCTCAGTCTTTCTCTGTTAACAAAGGCTTTTGTTATTTGTTTTTGAAGTGACTTTGCCTAGAGTCATGCTTCATAACGCAACCCAGTGTTGTATTGTCCATGTGGAGGAAAGAGCATAAGGTATTCCTGGGTCCTACGAATAGGAAAGATCTTGTTGTAAAACCTTGAGCTTCTCCGTGTACCTTATAGACTGAATTCAGCTTTACTTTTGCAAGGATTCACCATGGAACTACCCAGTAAGACTGATTCTGGGTTCCAAGAACCTGTAGCCATGACAAATCGGTGCAGTCTTTGTCAGTATTGGTCTTCTGGATACGTGGCTGATGGGCATGGCGTACTGTTCAGAGCCCTGCATGTATGTGAATATCATTCTTGAACACAGGTGACAGAGCAGAGCGTGCATAAATGGATCTATGTGTTGTTAGGAGGTTGCCATTCAACTTCCACACTTTATTGTTGGTTGGCAAGAAGTTGCTCCAGCAGTGTTCAGCAGTGGTTTGGGTGCCGTGGGGAAGGTCCTGCAGTGCCTCAGGAGCAGCCAGAGCTCCGTCAGATTCTGTGCTGTTCGTCTTGCTCCTCTGAAGCCCTGAAGGCTGCGACAAGCTGTCTGCGTCTGCTCGGCAGCCTGCCGTCTTTTCACACAGACATTTTACTACTGTGTGTGTTGCAGGATGTAAGCAGAAGTACAGTTCTAATGCATTTGCAGCTTTTCAAGTAGTCCTTTGCTTTTTGTGCCGAGGTGCGTGTTCTGCTTTGTCCTAGAACAGTGTGTGAGTTTAACAGGGTTATTGTAGTTTTCTCCCGTGTCTTCAGCAAAGCTCTAGAGATTTGACTCTGTAAGTGTTTCTCTTGTCTGCCCTGACTCTGCTTTTCTGGGCCACTTCTAGGATGTTATGCAAAATAAGAAGGCTTTGTAGAGGTAGGCCACAGAGTAGTTTGCCAAGTCACTGTGTAAATAAAAGCCTAGGATTGCAGTGGAAAAAGGCTTAGCCTGGTGATGTAGGGTAATGTGAACCAGGACCTCATGCCAGAAAAGCAGCAAGATATCTCATCTTTCCTGCTTTCTAAGCACTGCATGAACAAGTCCCTTAACTCTGAAGGTGCTGGCTGGCTTTTACACTCCACTACCTTTCTTCTACTGTTTGGGCTGTGTGCTTGAGTCAAGGGTGTTAAGGGTCAATGGGAAAAATAGTTGTCTGTCAAACAAACTGAATGAGTGAGAGTGTAAATAAACAGAATGAGTGGAAAGGTATGGTGTGCTTCCTACCTGGTGACTTTCTGCCAAGAAAGCACAGAATTTCTGGAGAAGCCAAAAGAAAAACACCCTGGAAGCTTGAATGAGATGCAGTTAACCTCCGGTAATTCATTTTGTGCATTTGGTCAGATTACAGAAATTAACGGTAGAAATTACGGCATCTCACAGAAATGATGTTACAGCATCTGCTGTAGGTGAGATTCCCAAAATGATCTTTAATGATACTTCTAATTGTGCTGCATCCAAATTATATCTTGACTCAAATGTCTCTGCAATTCAGATGTGACACATCCAAATTCATATGCTGCTTCTGCTGATCTAGCCCATACTCCGAGGAGAAGCTCAGACTTTGGGACTGCCCTGTCAGCCCTTTCCATAAGGGCGGTGGTGTGACGTGCCTATGGCAGATGAGAGAACTGAGGTGCCGAGCAGGGCTACCAAGAATAGATTGGAAAATCCCTTCCCTCTGAAGGGCAAAAATGGGAAGGTTTACTGCAAGGATCCTGGCTCCTTTCCTTGGTCAGCTTTGGATGAGACATATTGAGCCAACCCTGGGCTTCGGGCTGTCGTGCCCCAGTGCTTCGCAGGCCTGGGGAAGGAGAGTCTTGTGTCCTTGCCCGTAACTTCTCTGTGGAAAGAGTGCTCATGAACTGATGTAGGTAATGCAGTAGCAGCTTGCGAGCTCCCTTTTGACTGTGCTTCTTTGGTAGCATATGTTTTGCCTTCCTGCTTCAAGCTGTGATACTTTTCCTGTATTTTATGCCTCGCTTGTTTGGGTAGAATTGCTTCCCAGGACAGGAGCAAAGTGTCATTCTAAAGATGTCATGCAGCACCGGATTAACTGCAGAGGTTGCCTGAGGCAGAGGGTTAGTACTCAGGTCAGCAACAATCTGCCTGTGCTTTACAGGGAGGAGAAAAGAGGAGTTCTTGTTCCTCCCTGTGTTGGCTGCTTTCGTTATCCAGGGTTGCCCTTTCCAGCCTTCATGTTCATTGTAGGGAAGGGGAACACGAAAAATAGAGAGTAGATGGTAGGGAAGGGCTAGGCTAGAGTGGGATAGTTCACCCCTCTGTTCATCTTCTCTAAAGTTGTAATAAATCTTGTAGCTCTGTATCCTCCATGAAGGTGAGAAGAAGGGGTTTGTGTTGGCTGGTAAGTACCAATCCTTTGAAGCAAGCTGCTGTGCCATACCTGTTCAATGTGGGAAGACTGTCCCTTCCCCAGCAGGAGAAAGGGTGTACACAGTAGTACCCAGCTGCTGTTAGCAACACACAGTGTTTGGTCCCGAGAACGGAAGATAAAATTAACGTGTGTGTCAGTGAGTGTGTATTTTGTCGATTGTCCTAAAATTTGCTATTTTGGGAAGATGCAAGATGAATTTGGCTTTACCATTCCCTTCTCCAGGCTGTACAAAATGACGATTAGTGTTTGCTTTAAGCCTTGGTTGGGCATAGCCAGGGACAAAAGAGAAGGTGGTGAGTGACTGATTTATGCTTCTCTGGAATCGGGATGATCCCTCCTGCTTTGTGGTTTGTTCAAGTGGCTGGAACAGGTACAGTATTTGCTCTGAGAGAGCAACGTGCTCTCCCCTTGACTCTGCAAGGAAGGAAGTGTGAGTCCCTGCTGGAATTTGGAAGCTTCCCCTGGGTCACGGGGCCTCTCGGCAGGGTGATTGCCTTCCAGCGGCTGGTTTGCTGGCTGTCCTCCTGTTGGAGACTGGGAGACAAGTTACGGCATAGGAGTGAGTGCTGGCTTGCTGGAGGCAGCCTGACTGTCAGCCTGGGGAGGGAGAGGCACTGCAGATACACAGCGCTTGGGCACCCATCCTATATACTTGCATTATTAAGCCCTCTGTCTTGGGAAGGTGCAGCAGACTGCTTTGGGCTCAAGCTGATATGTTTTTCCCAGATGATGTTGTGTACCCGTGACTGTTAAAACTTAACAGAATTCATGATCCTCGTGGTGGGGGCTCAGTGGGTGCTCTGGTCTTGCCCCTTGCAGGGGCTGTGGCCAGGGAGGAGAGAGGACTTGCTTGTCGTGGGGACTTTTGAAGGCACAGCTGTGTGTGTGCGCTGTATCCAGTCCCACCACGCTGGTTCCTGCTTGCCTGATTTAGAGAACAAGATGGAGCTTTTCTAAGAAATGCAAGCAATTGCTGGTAGCACAGCGCTGCTGTTGTCCCCCCTGAGGCAGCCTGCTTCACAGCATAGCCCCAGCTAAGATGGATGGGACCTTGCAGGGGGACAGCTGAAAAATGAACTCTTCTGCAAAACCAGCCCCTTAAAGACTTGCAAAGTGCTCTAAATCATGGTTTGGTCAGAGGAGCTAATGATGGGCTAGTGGTGGCCGCAGCAAATAAAATGAGAACTTGGCCTGATTTTAGGGCCAGGACAGTTACTAGAGCTTACAGGTCTCTCATGTTTGAGTCTTTGGGAGTTGACATCCTTCTGCAGCTTTATATCTAATAAGCTGTCATAAAGGGTTCATCTTAATGGTAGCAAAGTACTGGAAGTGAAGTGTTTAAAATTGTAAGTAGGAGAGCAATCGAGAATGTCAACTTTATGGCTTAACCGTCAGCCACAGCTTATAAAGTTAAGACAGATGCTTTCTTAAAAAGAAACCTGGCTGGTGTTTTGAAATGATAGCAGCTCTGTCAAAATGAAGTGTGAGATCCAAGCTACGTTCATGCTCTGCCTCAAGTTGCAGGCCCATCCTCCTCAAGTGGGGCAAAATATCTCTTTATTTCCTCATGAGGAGAGCACACATGGATTTGATTTATTGATATTGATGTATTTTGAAGTCAGGCGGACCAAGGGGATGACACGACTCTGGAAACATAAATGATCTTCCTCCAAGGTCTCTTGTCATTCTGAAGTCTGCCAAAATCCCCTGATTTTCATTTGGCTTCCTCTTCTTTCCAGTCTTCCTCGAGCAGTGTTTTCTCTAACTTCTCCCTGCACAGCTCTAAGGCCTCAGCTACTAACAATAAATTCCCTCACATACAACTGCACAGTAGTACATCACAAAACCGCTGTCAGCCTGGGAGCACTTTGCAAGTAGGAACTTCCTCCTGCCTGATCTAGAGACCTGACTTAATTCCAGTCTGAAGAGAAACTAGCTGGGAAATATCTGTGTGTTAGACTGTTAATGTTATCGTGTTTGTTGTCCTTTATGTCAATGTGGACTGTATAAACTGAAAAATCAAGCTGATTCAGCTGAAAGACACTGTAGTCTTTTAATCTACACCTCCTCAGATGTGGAGAGTTGTGCTTGTATTCAGTGATTCTTAGGTACGCCTTTGGTGTAACTAATGCAGGTGTAGATGAATATGCCTGAAAGTGTTGCAGTATTTCATGTGCTCTTCTGCCAGACCATACGGTTACCCTGCGGAAAAGCTCTAAGTGTACCTGACCTGATTGAGGCGGCTCACGTGTAGACACGCCAAGTACGTGTCTACAATCTAGCACTGAGGAATTTGAAAAATGGGTTTGCCTGCCAAAACTGAGGATATTCAAGCCTCTGCAGATATTAGCAGTTAGTAAACTGAGCTCTGGTAACTGCTGGAAAGGCATTTAAATAACTTCCTTTCATTTGTGTGTGTTTTGTTTTGGTTTTCTCTATTAGAAAGAGAAAAGGAGAAGAGGTAGATGGAAATGTGACTGCGAAAAAGAAACAGAAAAAAGAAAAAGAGAAAGAATCAAAGCAGGAAAAACAGCTGAAGGTGAGTTTTAGCTGATCACATCCTGAAACCAGCTTTGTTAGAAGAGTGCAGTGTCAGGCCCTCACTGAAGAGCGGTGGCACCTAGAGAGGGGGCTGTACCTGGTGCCCAGACAAAGCAGACTTGCAGCACAGCCCATCCTCGTGTCCTGGTGCAGGAGATGCCCCGTCACTAAGGCTTTGCTGAAGGCAATTCACCTGCAGCTGTCTCCTGAAAGGCAGGAAGGAAATTTTCTAGGACTTGTGCTTATTGGATTTAAATAGATTGGGTGAAATGCCTTCTCTCTCAGGGAGGCTGGTTCTGTGGTCCTTCCTGTATTGTCTGGTTGTGAGCCCGAGTGCTGTTGCAAAAGAGCTTGGAAACCAATAAATAGCTCATTGTCAAAATTAAACAGAGGTAAAGTGCAGAACTAGATTAATGAGAAATCATATCTCTTTCACCCTCTGGGGAGCTGTGTTCAGTTCTTGGGTACAAAGTGTGATAGATCACAGCTTTCTACCTTTCAGTTTCTAGAATACCATGGGAAGAATTTCCAGTTAGCGCATCAGTAATTTTATATTTATTGGAAGTTTGGCATAGGTACTTTCCAAGAAAAAAAACAAACCAAGCTGCTTTTGCTGCAATTGAAGTCTTAATGGAGCTGTAGAAAAATGGGTTTTCTGCCTTTGAACAAAAGTTTTCTTTTTTGTTGTGTGGCAGTATCTTAATTTTCAACAAAACTTAGCTGAGACGTTATCAAGGTTTTGCTGCTGCAGTGCAGATGTTTAGGGCGGATCAGGGTTAATTTTGGGTTCATTAATTTTTTTTTTTTTTGACAGCATTTCATTGAGTATGATCATTAACACTGAAAATCAAACCATTTAGCATGGTCAACCAGTTCTCCCAGGGTAGAACACACTTTTGTCTGTAGCCAGCAAATACCATTCAGAAATTATCTGAGATATTTTAGGATGCTGCTTTGCTGTCCAACCCTTTCACCTTTTGTAGAAAGGCCCAAAAGAATGTGCAGGCTCCTCCGCACCACTGCAGGTGACTGATCTGGTAGAAATTCCTCTTATGCATAGGTGGCTTTAAAGAAGAACAGTGCTGATCAGCACGTTAGGTCATGTTTGCAAAGGCTGTTGAGAGTTTGCTACGGGTAGAAGTATGATAGAAACACAGGTTCCACTCTACCTAAAAGCTAGCTGTCTTGTTAGTATTGCTTGTGCCTTCTTGTGTGGGATAGTGCCGTAAAGGTTACTCCGTGGCCTGTCTTCACATGTACATGATGGAGAAGCCTTGGTTTATACAGAATCCCATAGGGATGTCCTCCCGCGTGTAGTCTTGAGAAGAGAGAGTTATTTGCTGAAGCCACAATGTGCTCGTGTAGTCATGATGAAATCTGAAGCATGTGGCTTTAAAGACCTGTTCTAGGTTTTTGGGTAAAATGTGTGACTCTCCCTTTTGGTAAAGCTACTGGTTCTTGGTGCTCTTCATCTCACAGTCTGCATTTAAGATGGTCTTGCTAAAACCTCATCTACGTGCTGCAGTTTCAGGAGTACTCTTAGAAGGTGATCAATTGCAAGTAGTTAAGCTGCTGGGTTCTGTCAACAGGAGCAGACGGAGCTGATTTGGGGCATCAAGGATGAGCTGAGGAAGGTCTGCTCCACTAATGACCTGAAAGAGCTACTGATCGCCAACAAGCAGGAAGTTCCATCAGGGGAGAATGCTGTGAGTTGGTCTGTAGTTGCTTTGCATGTGTGCTGGGTCTTTGAATCACTGAAACTGATCTGAACCGATATTGCTGCGAGGTCCACAAGTCTGAAGCATGTTCCTAACAAAACACTTCAGAGAGAAATTAGGTGTAAAGCCCAGTTCTTTTGTCCCAGGACTCTGATGATAGTGCTGTTACACTGGCTTGTGAAGGGCTGTGTGGTTGTATGTGACGCTGAATTCAACACCTTAGTCTCAGTGATGTGCCTTTGTTCTACAATGCCCAAACTGGTCCATGGGTTTTTTTTGTTGCTGGCACTTCACATCGCCTCTCTCAACTCTTAAATTATTAAAAAGAAGCAAAAATTGCACAGATCGTTTCCTGGCATCTTTTCTAAAACAGTCACTTTTCAGTCTGTGTAATTTGTGGAAGTCTTCTCTCTTTTGGAGCCACACGTCACTTGAAATATTTGTATTTATTAAGACTCTTTGTAAGGATTGTGTGGGCTGGGATGTGGGAAGTGCCTAGACTCAAAATGGTCAAGAAATACTCTCTGGGCGAAGTCCAGAGGAAAACTGGGACTTTTCTGAGCCTACACTCCCACCTACCTAGTCATGCGCTCAGATGGGGTAGCTCATCTTCTCTTCGGCTGTTGTGGGTCGGGTGCTGTGTGGTAGGTATGCTCTCCTGAATGCTGAATCCAGATAGGAGAGACTGCAAGTCGTGGGTGTGAGCAGGTATGGTGTGACCGGGCAAACGCTGTGTCATGTCTTTAAGGCATTGTAAATCAATCAGTTCTGGTAATAGTCTTGGTGTATGCGCAGTGTGTGCGTGACAAGCACTGGAAGCATCTGTGTCTGCATGCCAGCAGCCTGACACGTTATTTTCTTGTGTAGCCCAGTGTAGTGCAGTGTGTGGGCTTCCAGCCTCCTTCTGCCATGACCTATTTTGTGTTCTTTGTTGCTTTAGATTTTGGACCGAGTAGCAGATGGGATGGCATTTGGAGCTCTGCTGCCCTGCGAGGAGTGTAAGGGGCAGTTTGTGTTCAAGAGTGATGCATATTACTGTTCAGGGGATATTACTGCCTGGACTAAGTGTGTTGCTAAAACGCAGACTCCCAACAGGAAAGACTGGGTAATCCCAAAGGTGGGTGTTTCCTGCAAATTTGATGATCTGAAGTACATGTCTTAACTGATGTTAAGAAATCTCCTCTTGTAAGGAGATTGAATAAGCACAGCTAATGCATAACTAAATCATATTTTTTCCGGTAATGCTAAATTGAAAGAGATGTTGCTGATTTGATTTGAAACTCATCATTTACCCTCTTCTAGCTTTGTTTTCCCAGTCAGTAAAGTGGGTATTTGCCTAACTTAGTATAAATATCTCGGAAATCCTTTCCAAGACCTGCAGTAAATGCCAACATCTGGCCAGTGCTCAATTTAAACTTTAAGTCTTACAGTAGTATTTGTTGGTTTTGAACTCTACTTATGCTTCCATCCCACAGGAGTTTCGGGAAATTCCTTACCTGAAGAAATTTAAGTGTAAGAAGCAGGACAGGGTATTCCCTCCAGATGCTGCGACTGTGAACTCTGCGCCTCCTCCCTCTGCATCTGCTCCTTTGACGGAGACCGTGTCCGTGCCCAGAGGTAGGCAGCTGGTTGGGCACGGGTTATTGAAGTTCAGGATGGTGTGTAATGCTATTCCCAGCCAGACAAGCATGCCACCCTGAAGGGCATGCTGTTCTCCTGCTCCCAAGCAGGCAGAGCTCTCCCGGTAAAAAAACAGCATAGCAGAGTCTCATGCACTTCATCTTCCTAGTGCAGGTAGACCTCAATATGGTGGGTTGCCTGGGGACGTGGGCTTGAGGTCCCGGTTGTTTTCTAACGAATCATTTCGGGTATTTGTTGATGGTGAGGAAATGATGTGTTTGCAATGAATCAGAAACTTAAAGGCTGATGTTGCAAAATGTGTCCCGAGGGAGACCTGCTGTGAAATGCCTTCTTGCTTGGTTTCTTGGGGGACATCCAGGGACCTCCATAATGCCGATATTCCACATTGTGTTAGGTTTAAGGGCAAGAGGTTTTTTGGTTTTGTTTTTTAAATCCTTTATTGGGATTTGGCTTTACCAATCACTGACTCCCCTTATGCAAAAAAAGATATGCTGTCTCTAGCCCACAAATTGGCAAAAGGTTGGATTCCAGAAATCCCCTGTACACTGTTGGAATGAGTTGCATGCTTTGGTGATGTAGCCTGTCCACTAAGAGCTATGGTGACATCTTTTTTTACTCAGCCTTCTTAGCCCTGGCCATAGTTTTGGGAGCAGAGGATTATTGTTAGTTGGTGAAAAGGGTGGGAGTAATTATGCACAGCTAATTTTAGACAGATCATGTTATTTTAGCAATGAAGACAAAGTAACCCAGGTCTTGGTTCTGATTGTCAAGTTGATTCCAGCCCCAGTGTGCCCTGAAAGTAAACTCAAAACATTGACCAGAATTAAAGCTAATTTACTTTGTTTGCTAGCAACCTAACTAATCTGAGTTGGGGGAAGAAGAGGAAACAAAACCCTCAGTTGGTCAACCAGAGTTAATAGTATTTATCTTTAGCAGTGCAGATATGCTCTTTGACACTTGCTGTGTAGCCTCAGATGGTTACCGGTTTGCTCCTTACTTGTTATGGGGTTTGCGTGGTAGAACCTTGTACTGTCTATAAGATCAAGACTCGAATGTACTGTAATGTAGGAACACTGTTGTTTGAGAGACAGTCCTCTCTCCATCCCATCAAAAACAGATTTTCTTTTGAAGAGTTAGGAGCTTTCACGTTACAGCGAATTTCTGCTGTGCCGTCCAGGCAGCAAAAAAAGAGGGAAGCAGAGCAGAGTCTCTAGTAGCACCGTGTTGAAGCAGACTTTTTTTTTTCNCTACATATTCGTCTTCCCTGTCTTTGATCCCTTCTGTACGTTGGCGAGTGCTGAGCTTTGTTGCATTTCCTAGGTGGAGGGGAGCTTCCTCCTGCTTGCTTAATGCAGGTCAGACCTGCTTGGACCCTTGTCTCCCTGACGCTGGACTGGTTGTTCTGACTGCGGGGGATGCAGTCCCTCTGTGCTTGTTACTTGTCTGGGGGGGCTCTGTGCCTGTTGCTAACATGCTGTGCTATTTCCTGGCCCTTAGACAAACCGCTAACCAACATGAAGATCCTGGTTCTTGGAAAGCTGTCAAAGAACAAGGAGGAGGTGAAGAGCATTGTGGAGGACCTGGGAGGAAAGATGACGACAACAGCTAACAAGGCCACCCTGTGCATCAGCACACAGAGTGAGCAGCTGTGCCTTAGTTACTGGTTGCACTGGTAACAGAGCTGAGCAGATTACAGAGGACACATGTCCTCGGAGCTGTCTGGGGATCAGTGTTTGGATTAGGGGGAGTGTTTTGTGTGCGCACGTGGCCTTAGTGTGCTTGGAAAAGTAAAGACAGATGTGTGCTGTTTGAGTTTTACTTACCTAGCACATTAACCCTGCGGGTTGTGCCGTAAGGCCTTGTCAGGTCTGCAGCAGCTAGAGCTGGGGTCTGTATGCAGACCATGGTGGCATGCAGGCCACCTTTGTTGGGATTGCAGGTGCTGGGTGGGGGCTGTGTCCATGCTTGCCTTGGAGAAGCCACAGAGCTGACTGGGTGCCTGAGGGCAGTTGTTTCCTCTGCCGGCAACTTAGGGTCTGCTCTTGCTCCCTGTTGAAGTCAAGGTGCAAACTGGCTGCTGAGGCAGGAGATCTGCTGCCACCCGCCAGGAGGTCCAAGAGGGACTGGTGCAGCCCTGGACCAGTGAGGCAAAACAGGAGTGTTCCTGTTCTAGCCCAAGCTGCAGCTTTGAGCTGATAGGGATTTTGTTCTCCAAAGAACACCGTGAATCCAAAATGTGGTGGAATTGTGTTTCCACAAATTGTTAGAGAGCTCTGAATCATGGCCCGAGGAAGGAGCTAAAGTTTGAAACCTCACTGATGTGGGGTTTTTTTCTCCATTTCCCACCCTGTCTCTGCAGAGGATGTGGAGAAAATGAGCAAGAAGATGGAAGAAGTGAAGGAGGCCAAAGTACGTGTAGTCTCAGAGGAGTTTCTTCAGGATGTGAAATCCTCCAGCAAGGACTTCCAGGAGCTTGTGTCTCTTCATGCGCTTTCACCTTGGGGTGCGGAGGTGAAAATGGAGCACGAGGAAATGGCCGTGGATGGGAAGTGCAGCAAGCCCCCAAGTACAAAGAGTGCTGGGAAGGTCAAAGAAGAACAAGGTGAAGAACAAAGGGGTTGTTTCTCCGCAGGCCTGTTCATTGTTGTGCCATGCACAAAGCAAACCTGGGTATAGTCTATCCTTGCCCTTTCCTTGAGTTCTCTGCCCTTTTTCTCATAATAAATTTAAATAATGAACCCTCAGGGCAAGACTAGCTTTAAGTAAACACAAAGCTGTCTCCTGAGATGGCTGTTTTCTCCCCTAGTTCAGTCTTGCTTCAGAGATCTTCTGTGCTGTGTGTGCCCAGGCTCCCTGACATCAGTCCAGACTCTTCCTCATTACAACTCAGCTTCTCTGACAGTTTGGGTCAGTGTTGCAGCTCCAAGGAGTTGCTGGGGCACAAAGATGCGACAAACGCTCCCGTGACCCCCAGGGGGTGTTAGCAAGTAAGGCAATACTGGGGTCCAGAGCAATGGGTCTTTTTTCTGTTTGGTTTAGAACATAACATTTTTTTAACGGAGGGGGAAAAATATCCAACACCAGTGGCATTCCTCGCCAATACCACAGAGAGCTTGCATTATTAATGCTGGACAGTGAATGAAACTATTGGATCTGCTCGCCTATCTTCAGAACCTGTTCTCCACGTCCTCCAAGTGTAGGTTTCTATCCTACAATTGGGTATTTTATTGCCAGACTATCTCACAGCAGTAGCTTCTCCAGGGGACCTGAGCACCCCCCATGCCCTGTGAGGTTTTTAAATCCCACTTAAATCACATTTGTGGCTGTGTTTATCTGCTGTGCTGGTGAAAAAAAGATATGTCCCACCTCTTGGGGCCAGAAGGAATGAGACAGATAGAATCTGGGGAGATCTTACTTTTAATTTAATTGGCAGGGTGGGGGCTGTGAATTTGCTGCTAAAACCAGGTAAAAAAAAGCCATTGAAGTCATTGTGCTCATATACTGGGAATCTGATTTGAAGTCTCCTTAGGGTGATAATTATGCAAACTGAGAATTTAAGTGTTGATTCAAGTCAGACTGTGTTTCCTGCCTAGGAAAAAAATTAACTCTCTTTTTGCTGCAGGACCTAGCAAGTCTGAAAAGAAAATGAAGCTAACAGTTAAGGGTGGAGCAGCAGTAGATCCTGATTCTGGTGAGTGATAACAATGGCTGTGCCTGCACCACACACAGTCTTCAGGATGCATGATTGTTTGCAAAATGTTTTTCTGTGAAAGGATAAGGGTTCCATCAAAGGAACGTGAATTTTTAAACTTTTTCTTGCTATCGAAGGATATTGATTGACATCCAAAGCTGGATATTCCGGGATTTTCTAGTGCAGCTTTTAGAAAGAACACTTCAACTCAGGAATGCACCTTGTTCAGCTTCAGGAGCATCTGTCAGTGGGGTGAATAAAGGCCCAGCCAGCAGAGGCCACAGGTCTGGCATTAGCACCTGCCTGCAGACTCTTCGGGGCACAGCTGATGCTGCTTTCCAAACCTATGGTGCACAGACATTGTTCTGCGAATTCACGCTGCATCCAAGGCCAGCCTTTGGTTTTTTGGTCCATTTGCTAACATGACACCTGCAGAACTGTGTCTCTGTTGAGAATTCCTCCAGCCAGTCATGCACTGTTAAATACTAGATTTTAGATGGTACTTTGTCAAAAGTTAAAATTTTTTTTTTTCTCTAGTTAGAATTAAGGTTTACTTCACTGTACCTAAAGGTTTGCACCCACAATTTATTAGGAAAAAAAAAAATGCTTCAGGTAGTTTTGAATGAGCACATGGTCACTGTTTTTATGGTATTTTTGTTAAGATTCATTCTGCTTCATGAAATGTTTGGGTGATTGGAAATACAGGAAGGAGACCTAAAATGGTGACCTCCTCTGCATTCAAATTTGTTTCTTCTCTGTAGGTTTGGAGGATTCTGCTCATGTCTTTGAAAAAGGTGGAAAGATTTTCAGTGCAACCCTGGGCCTAGTAGATATTGTGAAAGGAACAAATTCCTATTATAAACTACAGCTGCTAGAGGATGACAGAGAGAACAGGTGAGTTTAGTTTTCACTAGAAATATTTTTGTTCACTTTTCTCAATAAATACTGGGGTTTTGGCACGTACAAAAGCAAAGTATGAGTAACATGTCTTTGTGAGGAGATATGGATAGATATATTTCTCATTAAAAAAACAAACACACAAAAAACCAACACAAAAACAAACCCAAAAAACCCCACAACCAACCAACCACAAAACCCACAAAGCAATCAAACAACAAATGATGCCTGGGGAGATTGCCACTCTGCGTGGAGACAGTTCTTGGTGATGTTAACAAAATCTAAGCTGGGAGGTGATGGCAGAATTGCTTCTCTCAGTGTTCATTCCCTCATCCTGGGATGAGCAAGGTGGTGTGTGGCTGGTGTCTGGGTTAACTGACTAACAGGAGGGCCACAGTGCTCTGTGACTGATGTCTGCCCTTGAAAGTACAGGAGCAGAATTTGGTGAATGTTCCTCTGTTTTGACATCAAGACCCTACATGTAAAGTCTGTGATGTTGGGAATCTTTCCCATGTTCTCCAACTTACTCTTGTCTTCTGATTATAGAGCTGTAAGCTTGGGGCGAAACCAGATTCTGGTTATTTTACCACAATGTAGTCCTGAGTCGAGTGCCCTGAGGCTTAACAAAATGCACTGAAATGGTCAGGGGACAATCATGTGTTTGGCTTTCCAGTCTCATCAGACGCATGGCAGAGCTGTCTGGTGGTTGTGTTACTGAGTAGATAAAAAAAATGGAGAGTATTCTTTAGAATGAAACTGCCTCCCTGAGCACATAAGGGATGCACAGACATCAAGGGGAGCTAATGGCTGTCAGCAATGACCCTGGTTCAGCTCTGGATTTGTCACACTTGACCACGTTCATAATAAGCTTTTGTTGCTGCCTCTTGTATGTGGAGTGTTTTAACTGGATCTGTGATTCAGTATATGGAGGGATCTCAGTGCTTGCATTTAGTGCCTGACAATTTGGAATGCTTGATTGGTTGTATCCCTATAAATACTATGGAAGTTCACCCAAGGTGGTGTCAGCAATATAAACAAATGCTTTAATTACTTGATTTCTCTAAAAATCTGGACTCTAGGACTTTGAGTTACAGGCTTAAAGATGTCTGGTGTTTGTTTTTCAAATATAAGACCCCAACAGTCTGAAGAGTTGTATTTGCAAAACGTTAAGACTGACAAGATATTATCCTCTCTATTCCTGCTGTGCACGTATTTATCCTCAGGGATGGAGGTCTGGTGTGTTAACACTGGGGTTTTTTTTTGTGGGTTTTTTTTGGGGGGGGAGGGGGGGGGGTTGTTGTTGGTTTTTTGGTGTTTTGTTTTTTTTTTTTTTACTACAGTCCTTGGACCTACACTCTGTGGTGGCTCTTCTGTTCCTCTCCTGCATTTGCTGATAGGGAATGTCTTCCATAAAATTAATGGTATGCAAATGGCTGATTCACGTGCAGCCACATGGTTGTTGCAGGATCGGTTTCATTTGGACTGAGATCTGGAGCCAGAGTATCTTATGTCTGTTCTTTTCTCACGTTTCACTTCTCCAGATACTGGGTGTTCAGATCTTGGGGTCGTGTAGGCACTGTAATCGGGAGTAACAAGCTGGAGCAGATGCCATCAAAAGAAGATGCCATTGAACACTTCCTGAATTTGTATGAAGAGAAAACTGGCAATTCTTGGCATTCAAAGAACTTCACTAAATATCCCAAAAAATTCTACCCACTGGAAATAGATTATGGACAGGTAATTCTGAAATATCCCCGTACCAGGTGGAGCATTGCTTAGCTGCTTTGCTAAAACTGTTGTGTTCTGTGCTTGCTGTTGGATCACTTACAGGTAAACAAGCGTGAGGAATGAAGTGCAGGTGCAACTGTTGCATCTTCCCTGTGCTACAGGAGGAGAGCCGTAGATCAATGAGTGTCATGCATTAAAATAAATGGGTTGGGAAACCAAGTAGTCTTCCACTTTCAAGTCTGAAGTCCCTTCAGAGCTTGTTCCTGTTTATTCTGTAATTTTAAGGATGTTAATCTGAACTTAATTCAGCAGTCATTTCACACACAACCTGTCTGAAAACACCATGTTCTTTTAAACAAAATAGATACTTCTCATCTGTCTTCTGCATCCAACATTCTCCCAAATGCTGAAGCAACTGCTATGGAGCATTCTGCTTAGTGCATATAGTGGGCAGGCTGAGAAAGAAAAATTATTCATTGCCAGTAAGATTTGGCTATTTAGGCATCTAAGCTAAATAAGAATTCTGTTCCTTCTGCCCAGTGGGTGTTTGTGTGTTTATTTAAAAGCATACCAGTAACTTAAACTATCCTCAGATTAAGTAGTAGAATGCTGATAATAGCTGTAAAGGTACCAGAGAACGTATTTTCAAGCGGTTGCATTTTTCTGTGGCCAGACTGCCTGATGTCATCTTTCAGTGTGAAGTACTCAATGCCTAGCTTTATTTCTGGAAATTTGAATATTGCAGCGGTGAAGTGTCTGTTATGCTGCATTGTACAGTGATACTCTGAAGCATCTGACAGATGCTTTATTGGTGCAACGCTCTATCCATGAAAGCATCTGGATGGTATTATGCCTAACTGATGATTCCTGTACTCACCTATGACAGTTTTTATTACAGAAACTTAGTGAAACTAGTTATTACATCTCTATTTTGTCACAAAAGCAACAAAGTAAACAGTCATTTTTTCGTGTCAAGGTCTCTATGTAGCAGAAAGCTTGCAGAAAAAGTAATTAATGCTGTTGCTTGAGGTGAAGCAGAGATGCATGGAGAGTTCCTATTCCCTTAATTCTACTTACATTTTACAGTGCCACCTCTTGAAATAACATCTGCCAACTTACTAAATAGGTGGATTTTTAAATCCACTTTGTTCCAGAATGTCAGAGCAATGTCCCACGCTCCCCATGAACTTCAGGCTAGTTGTAGTATGCATACACTAAATTAGTTTGGAGTTGTTACCATGGCAGCCAGCCTTTTACTTTCATCCTTTGTGATTTTGCTAATTCTGATACTATTTTTACCTCCCAGGATGAAGAAGCTGTCAGGAAACTGACAGTAGGTGCCGGGACGAAATCAAAACTTGCTAAGCCAATCCAGGACCTTATTAAGATGATCTTTGATGTGGAGAGCATGAAGAAAGCAATGGTGGAATTTGAGGTGACTACACACATTCATGTTTATTTTACCCTCCATGATACTTACACAGCCATAAGCAATACTTCCTAGAAGTCAGTGCGGGTTTTAGATCAGCCTTAAAATAAGGGCAAGAGTCTGACCAGAATTTGCTAAGCGCTGGAAACAGTAACTCAGTTATGATACCGTGCAGTTTTTAAAACGTGGGTGCATTCTTTGTTCTTCAGTGGGGAATGTCTGTATCAGCATCTTCAATTTAACAAGCCTCTGAGAAACTCGTCTGCCAGTCCTGGGTTCAGTAATTATTCTGTGTTTTGGGGGTGTTTCGTTTGTTTGGTTTTTTCCCACTGACACGTGCATCGTGACCACTATTTGCTGAATGCTCTTAAAATATTAATACATACAACCAATTTTCTGGTTATGTGAGGCTGGAGGTACTTCTTTTTTGTGAGTGGTGAACCACATATCGAGGAGGGGCAGCACTGCCACTAATTAAGGTAGCAAAGAGCACGCACCTCAGACTTGAGAAATGCTGCCAGTTGATACGTGCACTAATGAAATGCCATGACAAAGTCCAGATCCTCTTCTGAACAGGGCCAAACTTGAGATACTTCTGTTGTATTTCTCATTTGTTCTAACAATACCCTGTTTTCATCCTTTTTTCTTTCCTCCATGCTTTTTGATCCATGCTTCTACCAAGCTTTCAGAGAGTGGTCTGGTAGCATCATCTCTTTCTCCTTGCACAGAGACGGTTTTAATGGTGTTCAGAGATCTTGTAGTTTGCTTTGATGCAGCCATTCAAACCAGGTTAATTTGAAATAACAAATTTCGTTTTTCTTCAGCCAGCTTAGTTATCTTGCCGTAAGACTTCATATTTAAGCAGCTGTTGTTTGCTCTCTGTATGAGTATTTTGTGTACCTACTTTTCAGAACAGGCTTTGCGCCATTTCATACAGCTTGTCTGAAAGCTTTCAGATGGCTTGCCCAATATATTGTAGTACCTTGGGTTAATTGTGTTGTCCTGTATCTTCAGTGGCTCTTTGCATCAAAGTCTTCTAAAATATTAATAATTCTTTGTAACTGGAACTGGCTAAAGACTCTGAACTGATCATCATCTGATGTCATTTGATTTTTTAGAACTCTGTTGAAACTATGTTAATTCACACCATCTGCAGATCTATAGGAGACCTGGGACTCCAGATGGGCCTGTCTTCCTATTAGATTTATCTTCCTGTACTGTTGCTGCTGAACAGCTGTTTTCCGTTAGAGGCAATAATGTTTTTCCTAGTTAGAGGTTTCTGTGCATCCTCCAAAAACGGCTTCTTGGTTCCTTTAATCAGCCTGATCTCAAGTATTTTGTTCCATGCAGGCACTCTCACTCTGCCAGAACTCTTAGCAAATTCTTAGTCTTTCTTTACACAACAGTAGATCTATCTGATGCATTTCTCTTCCTGCCTCTAATTTAGCTTTCAGGAGTTTTACCTTACCAAGCATACAGGGGTTTATTACAATTATTGCCTTACATGAAATGGCTCATTGGAGGGTTGAGTCTACTCTAGTGCCGTGTTCCTCTCTTGCCTGGGTGGAAGGCAAACATCTCCCTTGCCTTTCGTGACGCTCTTGGTGCATGTATCTGTGATGTGGAGTTAATTCTTCATGTTACACTCAGTGCATCTGGCAGTAATTGCAGTGCTGCTGTTCTAGACCCAACTCCTTGGCTGCTGTGCACTTTGGATGCATCTAATGGTAAAGCTTTGGATGCAGTTTAGCTTTATATTAGCTCTGCAGGGTTCTGTTCACCCACCATGACTCATAGGAGACAAACTCCAGCCCTTTAGCTGTATGTGGGCTCTGTAAGAGATATATTACTCAGTCATGTTGTTGGGGGATGTGTTAGTTTATAGGTGTTAGTATTTGTGTTACTGCTTATATATGTTAGTTTATAGGTTTATATGACTTATAGGTAGTATAGGTGTCCGCAGCTATTCTGCACATCCAAGTTAAATGGCCCATTTTACTTTTACACGTCCTTCATGATGTTTCAGCTAATAATTAGATAGTACAGGTGGATGGTACTCAACAAGAAAGTATTGGCCCCAGAAGTTTGGGAGCTACAAATCTATTGCAAGTTATTTTTCATTAGGTTATTAATCTTGGCTTTGTGACTCTTGTTTCCCTAAGACACGATCGGTTTTGAAGCCTGTCATTTTCTTGCAGTCCGTCTTGGCTTTTCTCAGTATTTGGCTTTATGTATGCTTAGCTGCAGCTGAAAGTGAAATCTCTCCTAAGCCCAGTACTGGGTGGAAATCTCCATACAAAATTACCTCAGGGCTTGCACACCAGTCTCTCTAGCTTGGAAAAGACTTCCGAGTTCAGCTTGCAGAGAAGATCTGCATACAGCTGGGCTTCCTAGCTCCATAGTGAATAAATAATGTGGAACTTATCCAGACGGTACGTGATACACATGGTTTCACAGGATCTTCCTTGAGCTGAATCTTAAACCCATCAAGTTAAGTAAAGGCTAGTTTGACCCGCAGTGTGTACGGTGAGTACTGTCAAGAGTCCGGAGGGTGTATGTATGATCTTTGTAAAAGGCTCCATTGGACTTGACTTTTGTCAAACGTTTTTGCATTCAGATGGTCCTTAACTATGCAAGGATTTAATGCAAATCCGAAACTCTCCCAGGATCCATCAATACAGGAATAAAAGCAACATATAAATCAAATCAGCAGATAAATGCAGGCAAACAAGGCATTGCTTTTAACTTAGTTGCTCTTTTTTTTTTTGTTCATTTTTCATTAATGAATATGAAGGATCTTACAACCTCTATGTGTTTGACCCTTGATAATTGTAGGGTAAAGTTGGAAGAGGGTGTCTAGGGTTGTACCTAGAAACAAAGGTGATCTTATGAACAAGAATTATTTCATTTAGTTTGCTTCTTTGCCAGCCTGAAATTTATGGTTACTGAAGTGATTGAGGAATACATCTGACACCGGGTCAATATTAAACTTCTAGCCAGGTGCTTAGTACCCTATTCTTGTGTTGCCCTAGCTTAATTTCCTATTGCAGTATTCCTTTGTTTATAGTATGTCTTCTCAGTAGCGTGCACTGTCCTTCTGACATCATTCCTCAATCCACAGAGATTAATACCGAGTCTGAAATGTTTCCATTCTTTGTATGGTCAGTCTTACCAGGATGGAGAGATTAGTTCCCTAGAAACCAGAGAGGGAATGCTGCAGCAGTTTCAACGTAGTGAAATCCTGTTTTAATAATTTAAATCTTCATCAGATTGACCTGCAGAAGATGCCATTGGGAAAACTGAGCAAGCGACAGATCCAGAGCGCATATTCCATCCTTAATGAGGTTCAGCAGGTGAGCATGAAAGAGATGTTAGAGCAAGAGGGTGATTCAGAAATTGTTCTGGGCTCACAGTGGGGTGGATGCTGAGCTGTGTGTATAAAGGTCTGTATTCTGTCTCGCTGGAGAAGAGGATGTGGCTTCAATGGGTAACTAGTTAATTCTCTTAACTGTTGTACCAGTTTTAGCAGTACTTGTGGTGTTTTAAGAGTACTACATCTTTCATGCTTTTGTAGCACAAACTTTAGGCTGAGCCAGACATAAGTGGCAGTTAAGGAAATGAAGGTGGTGTCTTGATCTAGCTGGTGTTTCCACCCCAGAGAAATCTGTTACAGGATGAGAATAAAGGTTAAGTTGACCCAGTAAAGGGTCTGGCTTGATGACATTACTGTATTTACACGTTATGATCTGGACCATGAATCACTGCATAGCATTGCCTGAACAGCTTGAAAAAGTATACCAGCATACCAGATTTTTTGTCATGGGCTCCCTGGCAAAGCATAGATATGGGAAGTTTTACTTCAATTGTTAGAGCAGACCAGAACCTTGTCAAGGACATTCACCCCTTCCATATCCAGAAGCCTTTATTTTGCCTTCCAGAAGCATAATCCCCAGTAGATTTTTCTCGTACCAGAAATTCTGTGTATTTCTGTGCAAGTGCTGTGACTTATTACATCCAAAACAATCAAATCGAATTGCCCCTTTTAGTTCTGTGAGAGTTTCAGCATTAACACTATTTGTGTTGCTGTTTCTGTGTATTAGTCCTCAGGTATCTCGTGTGTGTCCATTGCTATGGAGACTTAATCTTACTCAGTAATTTTCTTTGGTGCTTGTTGTGTTGTCCAGGCAGTTTCTGACAGTGGTTCAGAATCCCAGATCTTGGACCTCTCCAACCGCTTCTATACTCTGATTCCTCATGACTTTGGGATGAAGAAACCACCTCTCCTAAATAACTTGGAATACATTCAGGTATTGACTGGAAACAGTATGTGGTTTGCAGGCAACAGGTCTGATATCAGACACCTAACACAGAGGATTTGTGAGGTTTTAAGACTTAATTTAACCTCATGCTTTTTTTCTTCAGAATATCTTGATTGTTTGTTTGTTTATGTGCATATATGTGTAGACATATAGAAATAATTATATGTATAAGGTATTAGAAGATACATATGTGATATGTTATGGTCTATTTATATATGTGTGTCTGCATTTTAATATATTTAAGTATATATATTTTTAAAAAAAAAAAAAGCAGTATTTGTTAGATAGCAGTGTGTGGCCAGTGATTCAAACACACTTTTATAATTTGGGGTATTGCAGAGTTATTCTGAAAATGTCAAAGGCACAAGTGAAATAACCTCTTTAATAAATTCTTCAGGCTAAAGTGCAGATGTTGGACAACTTGCTTGATATTGAGGTTGCTTACAGCCTTCTCAGAGGTGGAAATGAAGATGGAGATAAAGACCCAATTGACATCAACTATGAAAAACTTCGAACTGATATTAAGGTAAAGGAAATAAAAGGAAATTGACTAAAAGGAAATCAAAGGAGTGACTCTGAATACAAACGGATGTCCTGTTAGTTTGGAGTATAACAAATCACCTAAACTGTAGGTGGACAGATGTATTGGCATGAGTTCGATGAAGGGCCACTGAGATGGTTAAGGGACTGGAGCATGTATTGTACGAGGAGGTGCCGAAAAAGTTGGGGCTTTTTAACCTGGAGAAAAGAAGGTTCAGGGGATATCTTACCAATATCTATGAATACCTGGTAGGGGAGGGGAGTAGACAAGACAGAGGCAGACTCTTTTAAGTGGTATCCAGTGACAAGAGGCAATAGACACAAATTGAAATACAGGAAAATGTATTTAAACAAAAGAAAAAGGTTTTGTTGTTGATGGTGTGTGTTTGTTTACCGTGAGGATGGTCAAACACTGGAAAAGGTTGCCCAGAAAGGCTGTGGAGGTGTTGAAGGCCTGATTGAACTCAGCCCTTGGGAGCCTTCTCCAGCTGAGCCTGCTTTGAGCAGGAGAGTTGGAAATCATCTCAGTTTCCAGTTGCCTTCCCATTTGCAAGATTCTGTGACAGAGTGCTGTCTGTATACCTGTACATTTCCTGTAGCTGGGAATAAATTTCCACCTAAATGATAAAGGAGCCCTAAATTGGGGAGTTGCAAGCACAGGGTGGATGTCATCATGTCATAAGAAGCCTGCTGGTTTGTATGCTAAAGAAACTTCTCTTGTTTGCCTTTTTGCAGGTTGTCGACAAAGATTCAGAAGAAGCCAAGATTATTAAACAATATGTGAAAAATACTCATGCTGCTACGCACAATGCATATGATCTCAAAGTTGTGGATGTAAGCTCGGCAATACAGGGGTTTAAGTTTGTGAAGATGGACTCTTCTAAGTTGACTTACTTGTTTGCAGTTTTCTTTTATTTTTGAGTAGCTTATCTAGTTTCCTTTGTTGAAGGGATGGTTTGATAGACCAATTGCTATTTAATAGAATAGCGAAAGTCTAGGCACAGATGAGTCTAAGCTTACTGAGGTGTCTTTGGGGTTTGGGGATGTGCTTTTATTTTTATTTAATTGGTCACAAAAAGGAGGTTGGAGGAGTAATCATCTTCTAAAATTGAGCCTTAGTTCATGGAATGATTTTTTCAGAAAACTATGGTCTCATGAAAATGCAGAAAGGAGGGCGGAGAAGTAATCAATAACAAGTACTGTGTGATAAATGCTACCTCTTTTTTGTTCATGTGACATAGCAAACTGCAAATACTAAAAACCACCCAGATAAATTTTCCGAGCAGATTAGTGCATATTTCAGATTGGATGATTTTTTTTTTCTTCTGATTAGTTGCATGAAGGTAACAGTTTATTTGCTTGGTTGCTCTTTTTCTCCTATCCCTTCTTGAATTGAAGATCTTCAGGATTGAGCGTGAAGGAGAGAGTCAGCGTTACAAGCCATTTAAGCAGCTCCATAATCGCCAGCTGCTGTGGCACGGTTCCCGCACCACCAATTTTGCTGGTATCCTCTCGCAAGGTCTCCGGATAGCTCCCCCTGAAGCTCCTGTGGTACGTTAAACAGATAGCTTCTCTGTCTGCCTCCATCCCTGTGCCCAGACGTGGCCACAGTTGGAGACAACCTAAATAGGAGAATATCTGTGTGGGGAGGGCTCAGTGTCACCTCTTGGCATGCAGGCAGCATTGTGTGTCCAGAGTGAGTTGCTGACTGATGTCCACAAGAGCTTGAGTTGCAGCTTTGCTCTCCTGGGAGCCCAGCCAGGTGGATTCAATGCTGCCTTTGTGTTATTGTCCCAATCTTTTTTCTTTTTTTTTTTCCTTTCTTTCTTTTGCTACTTGCAGACCGGCTACATGTTTGGGAAAGGCATCTATTTTGCAGACATGGTGTCCAAGAGTGCCAACTACTGTCACACATCTCAAGCTGATCCCATAGGTTTAATACTACTGGGAGAAGTTGCCCTTGGAAATATGTAAGTAACTTATGAAGAGCATTTGCCAAATGTGCTTAATACATGGTGATGCTAAAATTGCAAGCGTTTTCTTCAGTGTGAAGAATGAGCGCTCTATATTTCTTTAGAAACAAGATTTTTTTTCTTAAAATGAGAGCTATTTGGTGGTGAAAAAAAATCAGTTTTGCAGGTCTAGAATCTTAAATGAAATGCTAGTATCATCAATATTAGTGACTAAGACAAAGAAGGAAGGCTGTTGACTTCCAGAAGAGTAGAATCTAAATTAACTTCATATTAACTCACTGTAAAGTGAAGCCTGAAAAAAAAAAATTAAAAAATCCACCAAGATAGTTTAAGATAAATGTAAAATGCTATTCTGTGTTCTTTGTGCTGTCCAGGTATGAGCTAAAGAATGCTTCTCATATAACAAAATTGCCCAAGGGAAAACACAGTGTGAAAGGTAAGCATTAATAGCTGTCATTGGTAATCTGTTATTCATGGCAAACTCACCTTGTGGCTCTCAGCTTAGCGAGTAGTACTGTAGTCATTTCACAGTTGTACTTTCTTTAAGAGTTTGCGTAATGTTGCCTTATAGTTGCATCTGTATATTTGTATATGGTGTTTGGAGATGGGAGTTATTACGCTTCGAATGGTAAGACTGAAATTAATGTGTTGCCTGAAGTTCAAGAGGAAACTTTAATTTTGTATTACACAAGAGAAAATGTAAGGTGCGTTCTCCAACTTCTCAGTCACTTTCATCATAACAATACTGTGTATTTTAGAAGAAAGATGAGAGGTTTGATAGATCAGAAGAATAATTGTTTAGCTTTCAAAGTGCCTTAGAAGTTTCGAGAGAAGGGAAAAATCTAAGAATAAAAGTTCAGATGGAACAGCTGTTCTCATTACATTTCTATCTGCAACAAGTATCAATATATTGCACTGAAAAAGAAGATGAGAGAAAAGACTTAGCTCTCTAATTCAAGCAAAAGAAATGGTAATCATGACTGTCTTCTGTACCGAGATGGGAGGGCGGAGAACAGTAACATTCAGTAATGAGTGGCTTTTCTTAAACTATTTATTTTGAGAGGCTTAAGAAGTTATTTGCCTACAATAAAATAAAATGTGATTTAGCATCTTCTTCAATACGTACTACTCACACTACTATGGATGTCAAATCAGATTTGTATTGAAGAGTTTAAACAGAATAAGAATTGATTTGTTATACTTCTCTGAAAATGCTGCAATGTGCATGTTTTCACTAATGGACCTAGGATATGAGAGCTGTAAGTCTGATCTGTTTTAGCTCTGATAATACAGATTACACAATTAACAGCCAAAAGTCTAAAATTCTCACTTTTAATGTGACAGAGTATGAGTACCATAAGCATGGTGATGCTGAATTGAATAAACAGACTGTATCCTTTGTGTTCTTCTTAAGATACTTTTGTACTTGTCAGCATTTGAAAATATATGTGAAGTAATATTTGTCTGGCTGAGTCATTTTCTTTATTTGCGAAGTCTGTGTTTGCCTTCTAGATTTGTAACTCATGTTTTTTTCCCTTTCTAGGCTTGGGCAAAACTGCACCTGATCCCACAGCCACTACCACCCTTGGTGGTGTAGAGGTTCCCTTAGGGAATGGGATCTCAACAGGAATTAATGATACCTGTCTTCTGTATAATGAGTATCCTTTGCTGTTACGTTGGCTGCACACTGTGTTTGAGTGTGGCTGAGTTTAGCAGGACCTCGCTAATGTCAGTCAGGAGTTTTTGCACAGTGCAAAACAAAAATTGATCTATCTTTTAGATCTGCTTTGGGGTACTTGCAGACAATTTAGAGTCTCTTCTCTAAGGGAGATGATTTTACAGTTGTCACGCATAAATTGTCATTCTGCACAAAAGGAAACAATACACGTAGCAAATAGCTGTTGTCCCAACAAGACTCAATACCCGAAGGCATTGGAATGGCCAGCTGACAGTGCCCAGTAGTGCCTTGCCCAGAGATGTGCCAGGACAAGGGGAGGGGAATGCGGCCTTGTGGTTGTTCCACATCACTCCAGTCCGGTTTCTTCCTTGTGGTGCTGTGGCTGGCTAGCTTGGCCAGGAGGAGGTTGGGGAGCCAGCTCTGTGGCTTGATGGAGCCTTTCATCACACAGCTGCTCTTGTGTTTCCCAGACCTTTTGCAAATACTGAGGTAAACCTCAGATGCCCATTGGAGATGTAGCCATTAAGCCTCTCTCAGCAGAAGTGCCCCCAAATGAATGTGTGCTCAACGTTCACAAGGGATGATAAGAATAAGTGATATCTAAGGTCCCAGATCAATCTCTTCACTGCCAGTGAAGCAAGTAACCCATTAATACAACGTCTGGGTTGTGTAGAAACTGTCTTCTCTTTTGGTAAGCTGTTTTCCTCTTACAAGCAGTCTTGGCAACAGAACTCATGGCAATAGTGTTTTTATCTTGGGTTTTCTTAAATATAGCATCTGTCTTGGTCAGATGATAACATATAATACAGTTAACAATAGCTAATTGAGGTAACATGATGTGCATTCGTTTTGTTTTGCACTGTGTTTAATGGAGATGCTTTTAATCTAAAATTGGGATTAGAGGTAAGTTTGAGGCCTAAAGCATTGAGAAACAAATAGGTGAGCTGTGACTGTCTTCTGAAAAAATAAAATGGTGTGGTCATAGCATGTGCAAGCACTGCTAACCATTGTAGAGCTCTTCTCTGTGATTCCAGTTTGGGTTTTTAGTGGGAAATTAAGAGGACATTAATGACTTTGTGCTGGAAGGTAGCAACAGAACTACAGTTATAATTGTAGATGGCAAGTCTGTAACTGCAGAGCTCATCTAGGCTACGTTGCTCCACCGTTTAGATAGCAAGAGAGATGTTGTGTGTTATAGCTCTGGCTGGCAAAATAATCTTCAAGAGCTACAGCCCTGTATCTTAAGTCGGTTCACCTGCCTGTCACTCGGGATTCCTGCTGCACCATCATTAATTCTCCATATGACTATTAGTTGCTTGTTTCTAACTATTGTATAAAACGTTTTCAGATTCAAAGAAAATTCATATTTAAAGATTTGTGTTTTGAGCTGTTAGAACTGTTTAATCACACAGGCACCTGTATGGTAACTTATGTTCAAAGGTGAAGTTTGACTGTGCTTTGAGGGTTTTTCTGTGTTACTAATATCAACGACTGTAATTATTCCTTAACATTCTTCCCAGATATATTGTGTATGATGTCGCTCAGGTAAATCTGAAGTACCTGCTGAAACTGAAATTCAACTATAAGACGTCACTCTGGTGAACAGTATTTAGAAGCCCTGTTAGAGTTATACCGTAGTTACACTATAGCGTTGACTTCTGACATGCTTATGCATTGACTTCTCTTACCAAGATATCAAGAGCTAAACTGCAGAAGAGGTTACTAAATCCTATTTAGTACAACACTTAGTGAAAGTTTTATATAAATGGTGTGGCAACACATGGACCTGAATTCTGATGAGAACGAGTACCTGGTTTTGTTTTATACCACTCCTAATTCTGAGGCTTTCAAGCGTTCCTTTTAATTGACCAAACTGACCAAAAAAAAAAAAANTGTGTTTTTAGCCAAACAGAGCTGGGCAATAGCAGGATAAGGAACTTGAGGATGTTTGCGATATTTGCTCTGTTAAGGTTTCCTCTTGTTTAAGATACCCTTTTTCAGTTTTCATTTGAATAAATGATAAATGTGCATTTATTTTGAGGTAAAAAATAAAAGCTAATTTCATACTAACAGCTTTATGTTTCAAAAATTCCAAATTGTTTTGGTTTTTAGTCACGATTTAAATGTATTTGGTAGAATGTTCTTAAACATGATATCTCTCTCTGAAGATCAGATGCCAAATATTGAAATCTGTAGTCACGTTTCAGGAAGTCATGGTGAAATGAAAATTTGGACTTTCCACTGAGACTTGATCTGTCAACAGTTGGTGTGGTAAACATGGAAAATGAACTTGTGGCTGTTTGAATTTAGTATTAGCCCCAATAAACCTCCTTTAAATATCTACCTTCAACGTGATGTAAGTTGGTTGTTGTAGACTCAAGTCCTGACAAAGCTGTAAGTTGAGTTTGGACTCGGGCTTCACTCATGGTGACCTGGAGTGAGGTCTCTTGCCGCTCTGTGGGTAGTCTTGAATTCCCTGTCTTGAAACACCAATATAAACTAGTCATTTCAATGTTCAGTGATGTTTGTTACTTCTCACTTCCAGTAAGTCATCGAGCAATATGGGACTACTTGATCATAGAGCAACATCAGTTCTTTCTCTTGAAAAATTACTGATTTCCTTGAGCTAATCCCCAGGGACATCTCTGCATTGGCAGTGTATTCATTATCTACTCCGCTATGACATTGCCCTTCCCAAGAAGGGACAGTTCAAGCTCATTCTGACAGTTGCAGCTTCAGTCTTTGGTAACCTGCGTGGAAACAGCAGATCCGTTCCTAAAATGTTGTCATGTCCCAGTGCCTTCTGAAAAAGGAGTTCGAAGCCAAAGTGGTTGCTTATGATGCAGCTGTTTCCAGGACCCCTGAAGGGAGAGGAGGATGAGGAGTGGTAGATGGAAAACAAAGCTGCTGTAGGGGAGAGAAGGAAATGTGGAAGGACTGGGTAAGTCGTATGGCTTTAGGACAGTTCAACACAGGAGAATCGATTGAGGTTGGTGCCAATGGATTTTGAGAGGCAGTGAAGAAGCAGTCTTTGTCTTCTGGTTCTTCAGTAGCTTAACCAGTGGCTAATCACCATTTTGGTTCCAACAGAAGCTTTTGGTCAGTTGCTTAAGTGTCAGTCTCTGAAATCTTGTCAGTCTCTGAAAGAGAACACAAAAACTGGTTCAGTTTGTTTGTGAGGTAGACTCCCCCCTCAAAAAAAAAAAACCCAAACAAACAAAAACCTCCCCCAACAAAACCAATGCAAAAAAAACTCCAACAAAACAACAACCAAAAAAAGCCCCAGCTTACAGTTCAGTTTGGGACCAGGAATTAAAGGTAGGTGCTTTTGATGTTCCCTCTGTCACTTGTACCAGAGGTGGCTCAAAGTTCCCTTTTGCTCCGACCCAAGCAGGAGTGTTTTATGATGTGTGTGTAGTGCTCAGTTACAATTACAGCACAAGCAAGTATATCCCAAGCTGTCTCTAACCTCTCAAATACAGCAGTAAAAGATACAGTGGAACAGGACTTTCTGAAGAGGGAGCAGGTGCCCTTTGGGGACTGTAGGAGAGCCCTGGTGTGAGTGTCCCACCAGTGAAATCTCATGTGAATTCAGGTGCTGGTTCTGCTGCTGGCTTGTCCCGACCGCAAAGTGGACCTGCTGCTCCCGAAAGCAGTCGCTGGTGCAGCTGTGACCCAGCATACAGCCTGCCTCTCCCCAGGGCCAGGCTGGGAAGAGCAGCAGGGTGATAGCCACTGGAGGCATTACTTTGCGACTATGTGCACAAAGCAGAGCCAGATGAATAGGTAGTCCCATTTCTGTCAAAACTACTTGAAAAGAATGCGTTGTCAAGACAGTAGGTCCCGTGACATTATCTGCTTTTTTCAGAGGAGGGAGGTTGAGGAATGACTTCTGATCTAAATGCTAAACTAGCAAAAGCTGCAATGTATAAATATTTAACCATTTTATCTTTATTTAGCGTGGCTGGAGGCGCTGTTGTACAATGGCCTGCAAATGTTAAGATAGTCCACATGGTTTATATGGATTAGGTAAATTGAAGGAAGGCAGCCTAGGCTGATTGGCAGTCAGCGTAAATTGTGACTTGCCCACGTTCATGCAGGAAAGAAGTGGCTGAGAAAACAAGACAGCACAGATCACCCAACCTTGTACTTCAGCCATAAAACAATCTTTAAATCAGTTGGTACGGCCTTTAATGAAATCCACCCTACCCTTCTGTTTCTAATTAGAGGAAAAGGGGGGCAAAAAAAGCCCCAAATAATTTATATGTGAAAAAGACCTCTGGGCACATCAAACTTTCTCAATACCATAAAGAGTTGTACTCATGTTCTTAAATTAGTTGTGCGGTGTTTGTAACTACTGAGGCCTTTGTTTCAGCTTGCTTTGTGGAAGACTGTTCCAGACCTCCCTCTATGAGCTCTGGGGACATAATGTTCTGCTGAAGTGTTTTTTGTGGCCAATTTATATCTCACTTAAAATTTTGCTTAAATTGCTTTTATATATGTGGTGAGGCCCCTAACTTGGTCCATTATACTCTCAATCCTATGTTATGCCCATTAAAAAAATACTTTCCACTGTTGCGGCATACATGCATCTGACCAAGAGCTTGTGTGGCCTTTTATACGTTAAAATAAATGCCAGGCTGCTTCTCTGGAAATGATCATTTTGGAGATGCAGTGGCATCTGTGAGAAGAAATGCAGATGTAGATGCCAGCCAAGATGACTTGCTAGTTTTCCTTCATTGCAGTAAGAAGGCAGCATGTGGGCCAGTGGGCATTGGCAGGTCGCTTTCACAGAAAGCAAGATCCACAAGTGTAATCTGAAGGGGAGGAGGAGGAATGGCTTCCTAGCATTGAGAGGGGAAACTACTGCTTCCCCCACTCTCTCGTTACAAATTCTAATTGCATAACATGATTAATGCAGCAGCAGGACTCGGACTTCACAAGAACATGCTTCAGTGACTGAAGAGCATGCTCTCCTGCCAGCTGTCCGTGCTTTTCTTCCTGCTACCAGTGCCTGCCTAGGGGAGGTGAGAAAATAACACCCTTAGCCGTCTCCTGTCCCCAGGACATAGCTCTACCTGCACTGTGCTGACAAGACTCTGATTAGTAGGTGGTGTAAACCCGTGTCTTAATATCATCTGCAGTAATTAAGGAGACATGGGAGGGCGGCAGCGCTTTCTGCAGTGTTTCGGTGCACACCATTAAGAGCAGTTGCCTAACATGACCCTCTGGGAAAGCAAATGGTGTGAGTGGAGCCACTTGAAACATCTCCATCAGTGGAAGGCGGGTGAGTCGGCAGTACCTGATGGCAGATATACCCAGTCACCGTGCCTGTCCGTCAGAACAGTCATGTCATCCCCCCGTCACCCAAGTGCAAACTGCACATTTGCCAGGATGATGAAAGGAGGCACTGAAAGCCTTGTGTTATTTGTCTGCAATGCTGACAAATGGCACTGGCTACGGCTGGGGTGCGTTTGTGTGACTTGGGAGACAGCGGGCGCAGGAGAAATGAAAAACCAAAACTTAGAGATACTGCAGCATTCATGAAAGGCCAAGATGTAAAAAGTTTGCCATAGCAGGAATCCTTGTAATACAGTGTTGACTGTTCCCCTTTCAGCACAGTGAATGGTAATAGCTTCTGCTAAACATTTTCCAAATGCAGCTGTTGGAATGAAATGCAGGAATATCCAGCGTCATGCTGTTGGGAGCTGAATTCTGCCTTCTGACCTGGCAATTTTTAAGATGAATGGCAGGAGGTGTTGGAGGCGGGCGGGGGTGATCTCTCAGCTTTTTAATCTGTTTTCTAGTTTTATCATAATATACAAAGAAGCCCTGAAAGGCTCTTTTGGTTTTTTTCTGCTTTCCCATCTAGAAATTAAGGCCCTGAGGAGTGTTGCAAAATGTGATTGTGTTGTAGAAAACTTCCCTTCCCTGAAAAAAATCCCTTTCCTGGGTGAAAGCTCTGGCATTGGGGTGGCGCTGGGCAACTGCCGCTTTCAGCACAGTGAGACACGATGACAAGGTTTGCAAAGCAGAGCAGTAAAAATCTCGCTGGTGATCAGTGTCTCCTGTCAACTGCGGAAGTCTCGGTGTCGCCACTCTTAGTTGAGCATTAACACAACCCTTGGAGCAAGGGGAGCCCAGCTGAGACACAGGAAAAGTATTACTGTTGTTAACACGTTATTGTTTACCGGAGCCTGGAAGGTCTCCTCCATGTCAGGCCTTTTGGGTGGTGGTGAAGTTTTATTGAAGGGGAAAATAGTACAGGGTTTAATGTCATGTGGGGTTTTGCCTTTGAAATAGCACAGATTACTGTTTTGTTGCTTTTTGTTAATAGTTTATTTAGTGTTATGCCTACACTGCTTTGTATCTGCCTGCCGCGGTTGCTTTATTTCAGCTGCGCAGTATGGAAGGCTTTCACTGAAGCGTCTTAGTCCCTTTGGGGACTAAGGGGAAGGCAGGCTGTTTGAACAGCCTCTCAGTGACCTGAAAAACGGGGTGGAAATGCTTGCTAGGCTTTGTCTTTTCCCTTTTTTTTTTTTTTTTTCAAAAGTCTGCTGCAATGCACATAGAAAGCCCAGGGGGAACTTCTAAAGGATTTTACTCAGTTTGTTTCTTCTCTTAGAAACTCACTTTCTTCCTCTTCAGCACAAAGGCAGTGTTGATCTTCAATTTTTTTTTTTTAAATTGCTTAATAACACTACCTATATCCTGCCCCTCTCAACCTGATAGAGTGCCTAGTCATCTGAGTTCATGAGCAAATTAACAACACAAATTAAAAACTGTATTCCATGTCCCAAGCTACGCCTTTACTGTGTTTTGCAGAATCCTTGGTTTCATGCAGGTGCTTTTGAAGAGATGCAACCAACCAAGCCTGCCGTCCATTTTGCATTATACCGTGGTGCTGTTGGCAATATGTTTAAGATGTGACACTTAGCCTTGACTAAGAGATACTGCTAATTTATTTTGAACTTCAACTTGCACTTTCATATATTTAAAAAAAAAAAAAGGCATTTTGGGTAGTGTTAAGTAGCAGTAGGTCCTGTTGTGAAAGCCCGATACACGTAAAGAGTCTGGTCCATAAGCATTTAAGGTGCTTGTGGTTTAGTATAGCATAGATTTCTTGATGCAGAAGCTTTAAAACTCACCGTGGTGGGGAGAGTTAAGGGGACTACTCAAGGAAGCCACCTCTGCTGCTGGCCGAAAGCCTTCTGCTGTGATGGCAGGGGACTGCATTAGAGGGCAGACCAAGACAAGGAGTTTGATAGGCAACAGCCATCCCCTGCCAGTGGTTTGTTGGCTCTCCCCCTGGCGCTGGGTGAGAACTAGAGACCTTGACCTTCAGGCCTTGGCCTTGGGTGAGCATTTCAGTCGCCTCTTCACGAGAGGGCCACAGNCGGGGGCAGCGTACCCCTTCTGCCGCGGGCGCTGTCCCTCTTTTCCCCTCGCACTGCAGCGGATCGGGGCTAAAACCAGCCTATTTTCGCCCGTCCCCACACGCCTCGAGCAGCCCGGGGTGCGCGCTCCGCCGCCCTCCCCTTCCCCTCGGCTGGCGGCTCCTCAGGCCGGCGGGCGCCCGTT
>VWZL01003736.1:78995-107645 GCA_013396915.1 Stercorarius parasiticus
GGAGGGGAGGGCAGGGCGTGAGTGAGTGTGCGGGGGCACACCTGACAGCCTGCCCTGCCTGTGGGGGCGAGGGCGGTGCGGGGGAGGGAGCGTCCTGCCCCGGGGAAGGGGTGAGCAGCCCTGTGCTACCGTCCCTCCTGTCGTCCTAGGGGGAAAGGAGGACTTCTGTGTGCGTAGGGTGTGCTGTGTACAGTGTGAGCACCTCTGAAGGACTAGGGGGGCTAGGGCATGCACATTGCATCTAGGGGGCACTGATAAATGCAGAGGGAAGAGCTCAAAGACCCTGCATTGTCTGTCAGTAGGTGAAAGCTAGCTGTATAGGAAGACAGTATGAAAGTAGATGCTTGCATACATACAGACCTATACATCTACGTAGGGTTTGTGTGAACATTGTTTTCAATGCACTTGAGGATTAAGTAAAAACTTAAGCGTAGATGAGAAAGATACATGTTTTGCTATATATATGGATTTGTGCACAAGGTACTTGAGTGCTATAGAAGAGGACATTGTTTAATATAAAATGTGTCTACATGCTACCTTGATGTGTCTTCATACAAAGAATGTAATAGAATTTAGGAAGACCAAGTTTTTCAAATGAATAATTGAAGGTGCTGGTATGCCAGAAAGTGAAAATGTGAAGGGCAATAGGGGCACGTAAAGGAGAAATCGGTCATGTTCTCATGTGCTTTCTTTGTGCTCTTCAGCAGCGTTGGAAGTAATTGGTGGGACAGTTTCTGTGTGCTGTGGATTCTAGATTAATTGTGACCATGTGCCACAAGACACTAAGCTGCTTGCTGAAAGAAAAAGGCAAGGATTCCTTGATAACCAGCAGCACCTAATAGAGCTCTAAGCTGAACAGGAGGATATACCTAAAAAAAAAAAAAAGTAATGGATTTATCCCTTTCTGTATTGCTGCCTTTCCTTTACCTTATTACCCTTTTGCTTCTAGTGATACACTAAGCTGCAGTAGTGATCCTCAGTCTGAGAAGCCACAGGACAGAGAACAGCATGAAATCAACAACTGATATCTATCGTATGCTCTCATAATCACTGCTGGATTTTAAGTTCTGTCACTTACCACTGAAGACAGCATCTAATAAAGGAGATCTAGAGGATGACAGAGGAAGGGGTGGATTTTATGTGGGGCAATTTGGAAGGCTGAGACAGCTTTTGTCACAGAGATGGTGCACAAGGTAGAAATAATGAACAAGGTGGAAAAAAGCCAGTGTGAAGGTATTGCTTAGCTAGATCATATATGTGCAATTACATACAGGCCTAAGTCATGCATATGGATACTTGCAGATGCTGCTTGTATATAACTGTTGGTTCTGCGCACTCACTGTGGTTATTTAGAGAGCTATTTCAGTAAGGAAAAGGTGATGTGTGAATACACATCTGTAAATTCACGAGAGCTCTCTGGAGAGAGATATCTGTTGTTGGAAGTGATTTATGGAGACCTGGTAGAGAAATGCCCCTCTACTGTCTGTAGATACTACGGTCTCTACTCTTTTGAGGAGAAAAAGAATTTTATTATTTTTCCATTGGGATTTTATTCTATCAGTCTGTGTGTGGAATCCATTGGCGTTTAGTTGATTAGAATGCAAAGGGGATTTACTGGGGAAGGGGGTTTCTTCTCGATGGCTTGACCCTGTAGCCTTGTAGATTATACTGACAGTAGTCATGACATAGTTGAATTTTGATAATGGTTTCAGTTTAGTGGTTTTAAGTCCTTATAGAAAATTACTCTGAGTAATCACTGAATTATTGAGCGATTTAGGAAAATACATGGCCTAATAACCATTTCTTTCTTAAAGTTATTCTATTGCTTTATGACTATTGCTTTAAAAAAGACCAAAAACAAACCCCAAAACCAAATCCACTTGCTTTTCGGACATCCAGGAAGCTTTAAATTTATTTCGGAGTCTGTCACTTACTATCTGTTGTTGTTCTGTATGCAGCTCTAGCAGAACTGGGCTTACATAAAGCATTGTAAAACTTCAAATGAAACTGTAAATATGTGCCAAGCCAAAACTGGGCATTTAGTAGTTTCAATAAATGTACATACAAGAGGGTAAACTTATATTTTTGATGACAGTTTTGTGCATCACCATCCAAGTTCATGAACATACCAACTATTCTGTATCAGAAGATTCTCAGAGAGAAGTGACTCAAAGCTAAAATATGGCTTCAGACTATGGTGCGTGGATCTCTGTTACAACTCTGACAACTGTCAGGAGAAAAAATGGTTAATATCCCTACGTGGCGCCTGTCATTGTTTTAACCAAACAGATTTATGAAGGATCATCGCAAATTAACAATGTAACTGACACTCTCAGTTTGGTACAGCTCAGTCATGTACACTGTACCACATTAGAATCTGATTAACGTAAGTCATGGACCAACTGAGACAACCGTAATTAATAATTGGCAATGTTTTATTGCTTATTGGGTTTACATTCCCTCTTCACTGGAATGGATGGTGTTTAAGTTACTGTTCTTGCTTTTGCCTTACGTGTTTTCCAGAGAAGTGTTTCATGTGTTTCAAGAAGTTAACATGAAGTATGAAAAATAATTTTTTTGTCTCTCTGACACCTTTATATTGCCTACAGTGGCATCAGGAAGATTTGACAGGTCCGTTGCTTCACTCATAACCAATACTAGAGTAGTGTGTGACTCAGTTTCAGTCAGGACTGTTCAGACCCTTGCCAGCAGTGTAATTGTTATAGTATCTGCTCAGCAGGTGAAGCAGACACAGTGTGTAGTATGCTCCTCCTGTGCTGACCTTGCTCCAAGGTTTGTATTTAATTGAGTTTGGTGCAGGTAGGGGATGTTTGGGGTTTTTTTCATCAAATAGAGGGGGAGCTTAATTTTTTCTCCAGTGTTCACGAACTGTTAGAAATGTGGAAGTTTCAAAGAGGGTTTGCCTTGTGCTTCCATTCCTGTGCTTTCCAATTTTGGTGAATTGGGTGTTTTTAAATTACACTGTAACTATTGCCACGCATAGTTCTTTCATTTCCAGTCCTGTACTTAAAATGAAGGTATAAACTTAGTCCTGACTGATGTAACACTGACTTCATGCGGCTTTCAGTCTGCAACTTAATTTATAAGGGATAACAACAGTAAGCATTGCAAAATTGTTTTTGGTCTCTTCCATAGCAGTATAAAAATAAGTTCCTAAAAACGTTAGAATAGTTCATGACTACCAGACTTTCAGATTTATGTATAATCCCTATGAATTTTCTCCAGCGTATTTTATAGTAAAGTAGTAGGCCATAACTGAATTTTCACATAAAAAGAATTGTAAGTAAACGCAGCATACTCGGTGACAAGAAAACTGAAATTTCACAGTGTGGTAAGAACCGTGCAGTTTCACTTTCAAATTGGAAATCTGATTAAGTGGAATTTGTCCCAGAGTATTCTAATAACACCTATTTGCCCTCTGCCAAGTTCTGTAGTGCAACTGGGGAGTGAATATTCCTTAACCCAGGAGGGAGATAAATGTAATGCACATAGTTGACTCTCATAACATGTGCTTATTTTATCTGCTAAAGTTATTATTGTTCCATTCTTTAAAGCTGACATTCTGTCCTTTTGAAATGGGTAAGAGAGTTCACAGTGACAACCTAAAAAATGAAGAAGATGGCATTCCATAAGTTTACATGCGTTTCTTGTAGCTGAGGCGTTTTCTTACTAGTGTTGCCAGGGGAGAGGGATATAGTAACCTGGGATGGAGAAAAGTTCTGTGAAGAAAGAACAATTCCATGGCAAATCCTGTAGCTGAAAGATGCCAGAATTGCAGAAGTCCTTCCAATACTAATCATTGGATTTATATTCTGGAGACAAAATTTGATTCTGCAGACTGTTGGGTTGGTGCCCGATGAGTGAGTAATTTTAGTCAATACGTTTCCCCTCCCCTTATCTCCTGGTAATTTTGCAGTGGAGGTAAGTGGTGGGCAGTTTTCCTGCTGCAAACCAGATGGCTATCTCTCTCTGTCTCAGCAGAGGAAAAGAGTTGATTGCATTGCAGCGTACATAATGCTGTCCTGACTCGTGCTACTCATCATAGCAATCTTATTTGTGGATTACTTGGTTATGAAGTACACGCAGTAAAGCTGAGGCGAGACTTCAGTAACGCAGACAACATGTGCAAATGTGACTGGAAGACTCTGCTAGTCCTGGTAGAGGCAGAGCTCTGCAGGCAGCAGCACGGGCAAAGCTGCCTCTTGGTGCATTCTTTTGCCCAAGCGAGTCTGAATGAGAGGGATGGCTGGGATCAGCTCTGTAAAAGTGAGTGAGATGCCATTTTTGACAGAAGTGAAAGCATGCTTAGCTAACTAAATGATCATCAGCACAGGGCCGCCGCCAGGAGTAAACTGCTGAGCTGCTGCGGAGTGCGGTGTTTCTGTGTTGTATGTAGACAAACACCAACAAGTGGCAGGTGAATCGGAGAAAGAAGCCAGACTGTAGTAGTGATGGATGTCAAAATGTTAACCTTTCACAGCACAAATACTAAAAACAGTAGTATATTGCTGAGTATCATATATTGGTAGACATCGCTGGTACTGTATCTAGGGGCTTGAGTTTTAGGACAGGGAGAAGAAGGGAAGAGGGACAAGGATCTTTCTGCATGGCCATTTATCCCATGGATGGAGGCTGCAGCATAAGGGCGGCGCTTCATTCAGAAATCATTGTCTTTACCCCCAGCACAACCTTAGGCTGCGGTTCACAGGCACCCTGGCCCTGCACAGCCAGTTGCTCTGCTCTGATGCTTTCCTGGATGGCTGGAGGAGGGATGTGGCACACCTCTGCCACTTCCATTTTCCAGTCCCAAGGGGCCACGAGGCTAGCACCACTGTGCCGTGGACATTCGAGGCAAAAAAATCAGCAGAACTACATGAGAATACAGCATTTGAGAGAAGGCTCAAGATTAGTCCTGTGGCTGCTGAATAGTACCCACAACTAATAATTTTGGGATTATTTGTTCTGCATACCTTTAAAATTGTATGTTACCATGGTATCAGCATATTGTCCATCATGAGAATGCAGTGTTTCAAAAAGAGGGCTTTGGTATTGTGGTTATCTGCACAAGTCCTGTAAAAGGGTTCATATGGCTGAAAAACTGACTTCCATCCAGTAGTTAAATTAGGATTCCGAAATACACAAATATCAGTTTATTAGTGGGCTCATAAGGTGAGGGAAATACTGATTCATGCTTGAAGCTAGAAGTTATTGTTCATTTATTTATTTATTTACCTCTTCAACAAGCCCAAAGTTTTGAGGGAGCTTCAAAACTACCCAAAGCCACTTTTTCCTCTGATGTGTGCTTTTCATACTTTCTAAGCTTTCCTGAATAAGCTATCCTTTTAGTGGCCATCATTTGAGATGCTTCCTCTGCTGAACCAACTTGTGCCGTGCTTGTGTAGATGAATGATCTCTCAGAGCGTTAATGACTCAATCTGTAATAAAGGCTTTTTTTTTCCTTTCTTCTCCATGAGCTTCCTTTGTCACACATTTTTAGTGCTGACGATGTAGTTTAATTACATAGGTTTTTGAGGTAGTCATGCAACCAACGTTAAAATAACTGCTCACCTGTGCAGAATTTAGACAAAATAGTTTAAAGATCTGGAGAGGAAATGTTTTACGTTATGTAATTGCTTATCTGAACCCTAGAATTTTCTATATTGATTTAGATGTGTCCCTTTGTGCCCACACATTAGTAAAATCAGTAGCTATGGAACGTCCCTTTTGGTTACTTGTAACCTTTTTTTTTTTTAAATTGTAATCAGCTGTTAAAAATTCATTAAAAAAATTTGAAAACACTTTCACAAATGTAATGTGCTTGTCTGTGTTTCTGTTTTAATTTTTAAGATCAGCTGTTGAGAAGCTGTATTTAAACTGCTTTGCTTCATGTTAGTACTGAAAATATACATCAGGGCATCCACAGCTGCCCGTGTTGAATTGCAGTTACACTCCACCTCTTTTGTTCAGTTATGGTATTTTCAAATGGGGAGAGGAGGATCAATGCTTGTTTTTAAACTTAAACCGAACTTTGATTTTTGAAAAGGAGAAAAGTTTTTGCGCTCTTTTCCCATACCTCAAAGCCTGTCTCCACATCAGAAATACTTTTTGGAGGGCAAACTATTAGAGTTCCTTTTTAAGTCTGTTCCTACTGCTTGCAGAGCAGTTAGAGGAGGTTTTTTAGGTTCTCTTCATGGCAATCCCCTGTATGTGCTCCCTTGTGCTGGGAGGAGGAGGTTGGGGCTAGAGGAAGGATTCCTGGTGGCTGCTGGCTCAGGGAGCTACCCATCTGCCGGAGCCCCGCCGTCAGCTGCTGAAGCCGATGGGGTTCCTTGCTAGCCTCGCATGAAAACATCAGGGCCCTTATCGTGCTAGACTTGGTGGACTTGAGGTTATTTTAATGTTGATTGATTTTTCTTTAATATGGTTTTACGTGGACTTCCTGAAAATCACTTTTTGCAAGTGTTATAAAACACATAAATACACCTATTCCTGACTCTTCGTTACTAATGAGCTTCCTGTTATCTTACTATTAAATGCCTCATCATCTAGCACACAGTTATTTTTACTGCACATCTGTGGTGCACATATTTTACAGATTTATTTTTTTTTAGGGCCAGAAAATGTCATTATAATCGTCTTACATTCTTCATTAAGCATGCTAGGATACTTGTGTTTGGAATTTCTGTGCATCAGTTCCATGCTTCCATTTTAGCTATAGTTATCTCCTTAAAAATAGATGCAAACTTTGTTTAAAGATTTTGAAGGATAGAGAGCTCAGCATGCCCTTTCTTAGTACAGTTACATAAAATCTGTTAAACTTTTGCATTCATTGCTATCCTGAACTAATCCAGTGTCATTTTCCAACAAATCTAGTTATGCCTTGCCTTGTAAAAAAAGGCTGCAGAGCTATTTACTGTCTAAATTATCTTCCTTTGTAGATACTTGTGATCAGTGCAGATCTTGACCTTCTTTGGGAAGAACAAGATTGGAGTGTCTTGACTTTCTCGCAATAAGGCATGTTTTTTAGATCTTCAGATCTTTCTCCTAGTTCTGTTCTGAATCTTTTCCTGATTTTCAAACTTAGTCAAGTGTGAACAGTGTGTTCAGGTAATTAATTTACTAACAACATACGCAAAACAATACTCCGTAGGATACTAAGACAAGACTAAGCCAATCATATGGTTTGCACCAGAATAATATGCCAGTGTAGGCTACCGAAAGCAGGTCTTCTAATTCCTGAGCCACTGCTGTGGTGAGCTATCTGTACTTCCTCCCTAGGTCGAAGGCTTTTTTCACTCTTAGTATTAAGAAAGTCACCTCCCTGATTTTGGTTGGAATACCCTAAATAATGCCTAGACCTTATTTCTTCCTTTCCACCCCTTTGGTTTTTTTAAGTGTTCGATGTTTGTAGAAATGAAATCTGTGTCATTGTCATAAAAGGTATTTACACTCAAGCATGTGTGTATATTCTACTTTAATCTTGTATGTTTATAATTAAAATGCTGGTTAAAAAGACTGCCTATAATTATATATTTGTTAAGCAGAACAGGAGCATACAAAATTACTGGCATTTAATGTGAGGCTGGGATATTATAAATCTAATCATTATTTTAATGAAGTTTTTGATAGTTTTAAAAACTTTGCAGCTTTTATAGTTTCTGACATGCTTTTATCTTATTAAATGCTCGTTGATTTTTATTGTAACACATTATTGCTTAGAAGACCATCCTAGTTTCCGGTTTTGTGTCCCTGGTAGTATGTTCAATACTGCCAAACTAAATGGAAAAAGCAGGGAGATGTACTGTATTCCTTTAAATTTGGTGTTGTTGCAAGTAGCCCCTAAAACCAATACATAAGAACTTGAGAAGAAAACCCATATATCATATCGTTGCCCTTAAGGTAAAATTAAGATTTTGATATCCTACATGTATTCTAATGCTTTAAGCTACAAAAGTGGTGGTGTTAATAATCTGCAACTTGTTACGTTAAAATAGTTTAGTTTAGCTTTGAACTTGCCTAGATCAGGAATTTCTTATTTGAACACTTGTATTCCTAAACAAAGATGCCCTTTTCCAGTTACATTACTTTAGTTGCAGGTTAAGTGAAAACAAATGAGCAGCCTTATTCTAGTATGCGTCTGTTGAAGATTAACTATCCCATGTGGAAAAGTCCTTGGCGACTAATGCTGTTTTGGAGTGGTAATCTTATGAAGCTAGAAGGTAGTGCAGTACCATTCTGCTTTCCATCACTTCTCTACCTGTTGTTTCTGAGGCCGGTCATCTAAAGCCCTGCTCCACTGACCCATCACCAGTCTCACAGGTAAAGCATCTGAGTTTGACGGTTAGCAAAGGATCTCGGGCACTTTCAGCTATGAGATTCACACCAATCCCCTTATAAAGCTTTGCAACCTCTTGCTGAGTTGTTTCATTTCTGTTGTTGACATACTCACCCTTGACTGAATTGGCTGAACTTCATTCATATGAGCAAGGGGGTCAAAAAAAAAAAAAGAGGAAAATTATTATATATTTGGTCTTACAGATGAAGTGCTTGAGATCTTTCACAATAGTGATCCATTCTGAAAAGCCAGCATCTCTTCCACTTGACAGTCCTGATGACCCTGGTTCTTGCCTCTCTATCGCCAATGACATCTATTTTCCCCATGTTCTTAAACTGCGTGTGTTTATTAATCCCTCCACTATCCCTTGTGTTAATTTGTGGGAGACACTAGTTCTTCATTGTTCTTAGTGTTCAGGACTGCATTCTTAGTTGATAGCAGGATACCCATGTATTTATGCAAGCATGATGTATGGTATCTGATTATTAGTGTGGGGAAAAAAAAAAAAAAAGAAAAAGCTTTAATTCTGTGATGCCTTAAGCTTACAGTTTAGTTACAAGAGCTGAGCTCACTGTGAATCAGATCATCATAGAAGCATGTTCCTGTACCGGTCACTGTTAGGTTTCCAACCCGACAAAAGTGATATCTCAGAAAAGAAATATGCAAGAAGGCTAACAGTATAGCCCAGGTTTATCACCTTGTTTTTTATATGTAAACCCATATGTGTTAGCTGTTGTGGATTTGAACAACTTGGGATGTGCTGGAGGGGAGGCTCTCTAAACCATCAGTGAGTTAAAACTAGTTCCATTTCATATCTTAAACTGTTCTGTGGGGGGTTTTAATTTTTTGAAAATAATATAATGTTCTTTCCCTTTTTTTTAATTGAAATTTTTTTAACACATAGCATAGTAAGATATCAGCAAACAAAATAATATGATGAAAAAATAAGAAATGTAGGGGTTGGTTTGCCATCGCTGCACCTGTATTCTCTTCAACAGTCTATCCCAAAGCAAAATGCTCTGTTCCCTGGGAAGGGACAATAATTCATTTTTTGGCTCTGTGATATTCCCTGGAACATAACTGCATATTGGCAAGGATCTCTGGCACTGTGAAGTTTGTGGGGTTAGGACCCAGATACAGGGCAGCCTGTAGGAATTTCCAGACCTTTGGAGTCACAAGTGTTCTTGGAACAGCAGTCCCAAAGAGAAGCTGAAGGAGGGAGCGGCGGAAGCGAGAGGGAAAAGAGGATGCAATGCAAGATGGAGTGGCTGCAACACTGGAACATAACTGGAAAGATAAAGCTGATTTGAGAGAAAAGCATGAATCTGTGGAAGCATTGTCATGCAGAAATATCTTTCCCCTCTGCTAATGTAGTGGCTTCAAACTGATTCTTAGAGAGACATTTGAAAACTCCAGAGTATGAAGGCCGTATTCAGTTTTGTCCTGTTCGGCCTGTCCAGGCCCAGTTTTGTCCTTCCTGGCCCAGAAGCACTGCAGAGGTCCTACAGATGCAGTGGAAGGGGAACAGTGACATTTTGATGGATGTGTTGCACAGTTTGAACAGTTCAAGCAAACTAAAGGTTCCGTCTGCATTTACAGTATCTGCATCTGCTGCCTTTCTGAATAAGGAGGTTCCACCAGGGGGCAACTAACTATCCATCTCCCTGCTTGTGAACCAAGCTTAGAGAGCGTAAGCTACTGTTTTCATGGAAATTTTTGGCATTGAAGAATTTTGAATTTGTAGAAATAATAAAAAAAAAAATAGTATTCATTGCAGTTTCCTTGTCAGTTGTATAATATATTTGCAACTGCATCAAACAAGCAGCCACATGGAAGTATGTAGTTTGGACATAAAGCTTGTTCAGAATTTGCTGTGTTAAACAAAAGTGCTAGCATCTGAAGCTGTTTTGTGGATGTGAAACTAAAGGAAAAAAAACAAAACATGACTATGCTTTCAAGATTTATTGGGTAATAAACATATAATGCTATACTTTGTGCTACGGAGGGCGCACTGGGTTCACTCATTCAGCTGTGAAAGATTTAATATTAAATTCCACTTTCTGCCTAAGAATTAATTAAGAATGAATAGACTGTGCATAGATTGTATGGTCTGAAATAACTTATGATTTATGTGTACTTTTTGATACATTGCAGGTTCTTCAGCAAAAGCACTTGTGAGCTTGAAAGGTGAGAAATTAATGTGTTATTTACTTGTACCCAATCTGGCTTTCAGGTATTCTTAGTTTCTGGCTTCAAAAAGTTCAAGAAAATAACACTGAAGAAGGGTGGGTTTTTGTTTTTTTTTTTAAATATGCTTGGGTTTATTGTGGATATTTGTTAGTTCTATAGACTAATAATCCTTGGTGGTTGAAACGACATAGGTTGTGGTGTATTTAGACACTGCTCTTCTGGGTGAAATTCTTGAAATGTGTTTTTTCTTCCTAAGTCCTGCCTAGGTGTCAGGTTTGATGAGAAAATTGAAGTAATCTTTCATCTCTTGAGGATGAGATAGGAGAAGGATTCTTAGCAAGACCTGCACACGTGACAAAATTTACATTAGGAAGGAATTTCACAATCTCATTGTGTTTTCTGTCAGCAAGTTGTGGGCTAAATCAAAAATCTGTTTCTTATGTCTTTTTCTTTGGAATTGTCTTTATGAACATTCATACAAATTTTGAATACTTATAATCTGCCCAACAATAAAAGTGTCTTTATATATTGCAAGGCTTCTATTACACAAGGAAGAAGACATGGTCTGTTGAATATTGTAAGTAATATAGGTTTGTTTCAATAAAACTTGATTTACTTGTTGATCTGCACCCACTTAATAATTTTTTAGAATGAGAAGGTGGCCAGGTCTTGTAGAGCTTTACCGTCTCCAGGTTTCAGTTACAGCCACAGTACAGCTATCTAGATGTGGGTCAACCTGGCAGTGGAAGTAGCTGATTCCAGCAAAGCAGGTTTCAAGAAATCTAAATGTTTTCCATAAAAAATATTTTGTTCATGTTTCTCCATGTACTGAAAATATATTTCAATTTTTTTTTAATTAGTGTTCCGAACAATTTAATAAAAATATTGAAATCTAAAATCCTTTTGTAATTTAATCTGAAGGTGTTGCAAGTAACAAAAATATATTAGTAGTTGATGATGTTACGCTATCTTTTGGATAGTAGTTATGTTAAAGCATATGTATATGTATATTAATGACATGATTTCCTCACAACAGAGGGAAGTTTATCCAGTTCGTGGAATGAAAAGTATAATTCTCTGCAGAAAACACCCATTTGGAAAAGCAAGAATGCTGGTTCTGCAGTGGAAATGGTAAGAAGCAATAAAAAGACAACTTCAGGATTGGTAAAATAGCATAAAGTGAGTGAAATTTAAGGATCAAAAAATTTGGCTGAGATTTATAGTTTCGTAATTTCTGGATGTTAAACTGTGTCCTTCACAAGAGGTCTATACAGTTTGAATATGAGATGAAAACATATTTTATAAATTAATAATCAAATTAAATTGCTGACCTTGTTCAAGATAGCTCATAATAATTTTCTCTCTTTTTTTAAAGCAAGTGCTGTGACATGTTTGTACTGTATCTACCACCTTGAACTTAGGAATCACCTTTCTGATGAGCCATTTGTTCTATCTCATGAAATACCTCACTTCTAATTATGGCTGAGAACTGTCGCATAAAGAAAAGGAAGGGAAAATGTCATAATGCACTTGCATCATTGTGCCTTCTGGGGGCAGATTTTAAAAAAAATAAAGGAATGTCAGTGAAATGTGGTGTAGTGTTCTGAGAGGTCTCATAGGAGTCCTTTTGTTAAAGAACAACCTTGGGGTGGGGAAATGAAAGGTAAAGAGCCTGCGGCCTCCAAGGGCATGTGTTTGGGTTGACCATTTCCCTCTCTCTTTTTGAAATATTCCATTATTATTTCTTTCCCCATTGTATCACATTCAAGCTTTTCTTGACTATTCTCAACCTCCTCTACCTTACTGAATTATGTGATTTGGGTTTGGTTTTGCTACCAGCTATATTGCACCCAGTGCCTTATTTGTCTAGTACTGTGTGCTCTTTTCACTGCATCCTGGAGAGTATATGAAATACTGTCTCCATTGCTGGGCACATCTTGCTCCCATACCCTTCTGGTGCCGCCGCCTTTTACAGTAATTGAGACCAACTTGCCAACTGTTTTATTCAAATCATTATTTTTTGTGAACTGCCTGTTTATTGGAAGGGAAACATTATGTTTGAAAGCTATCACACTTGCCTGCTCTGCATGTAATCAAAATATCTGAGCAGCATCCAGTAGTGCATGAAGCAATGTGACAACATCTGTCATATGTAGCTTGTTCTGTCATCTCTCTGGAGAGAGAAACTTACGCAGAGAAGGTATTTATTTTGGTAGGATTCATGCAGATATATATACACATATATGTTGCTATATGTTTATGCTAGAGAACGTAAGGTCTACAAAATGCAGTTCCAGATAGTGACCAGAACTTCGTGATGGCCCTTAATTCCTGCAGGAGTTCATGTCACAGTTTTCAGCTCTTCCCCAGGAATGCTCATCTTCTCACAGAAACAAGCCTTACTGGTAACTTAGAAGATTGTGTGTGCTAAAGAACTGAAGTCACTAACCATAACGTTTGTACGAAAACTTTGTCAATCTTTAGGTATGCTGGCTGTAGGTATTAAAAATAAGAGTCAAATTTTTAATGTAGCTCAGTACTCTGTAGAAAGATGAGAGAAAGATCAGTGGGTAGTCTGATGTGTTAGCAGTGGCCCATGTTGCTGAGAGGTGATGTTGTCTTCTGTACTAGCTTGAGTTCCTTGAACACTGGAAGTTTTGCAGATATGTTGTACTGTTTTTTGAAAAATCTTTCCAAACATGCCTGACGTATTTAGCTAACGTGGATGATACCTCTTTGTGACACTTGTTGTTTTATTCTTGTGTGAGGCACCGTCAGTCCAGACTGATGAAACACTCTTATCATTTTGGATAGTTCCTTGGAATAGAATTTGGCTGCTTCTGTTGAGGGTTGTAAAACAGTTCTCTTGATCTGGATCATAGCCTTAGCATAAGGTTGAAGGAACTCTTTAAGTTTTGTCTAGATTGTTTTAGCATTTGTGTTCCTGTGTTGGCACATGCTTTTCATCTGGTATAGTGTCATAAAATCACAAAGAGCTATATAGACATTTGGGAGAAAAATGTTCTGGAACTAGCATCTCAAATGTCAAGACTAAAATATAATTGCAAATATTCAATAGGAACCTGGCTCTTCTTCCTGTGGGCAGAATGCTGTAACTAAGAAGTCCTGGAGTTCTGCAATGTAAGAGTTTTTATTGTTGGAACAGGATTGTGGATTTGTTTTCTTGCTCAAAAATTAGAATAGTTCTGACCTTTCTTTTTTAGGGTGATGGTTTGTCAAGGATGGCAGAGATGTTATAAAAGAACATAAAGACATTATAATTGAAATTTAACATTGTTCTTAAGGTTTAGTGAATTGGAGGATATGAAGTAAAGAATTTGATGTCTTTAGGTGAAGAGAGAAAAACAACATCCATAACAACTAATATGATAAATTAATTACTATGTTAATATGATGTGGGCACCACTTGGTTACCTTATAGTTCCTCTGTTCAGTGTGTGTCACCTTCCTGGTTTGTAACATCAACAAGGAATGGACGTTTTCTTCTGTGCGCTGAATGGGCTTAGGTGTCTAGCACGTACAGGGCACTACTGTTACTTAAATACAGTTGTGTAGCTATATTTTTAAAATATATATAATTTAGAGTAAGAAAAGCACATTTCCTGGGAAAGCTACAGCTGTTCTCATGGCATGGAACAGACAGATTTTTTGCTACTACTGATTAATTTAATAGAGACTATCTCTTTTCAAACAGATACTTTAATCAGTCATAAACTTGTTACATGTCTGTCTTAAGTGTAAATGCTGATTAGTGAAGTTTTATTTCACTTCGTTTGATTTTTTTGTTTGTTTCTGACTCAAGGGTTTATCTTTGTCATCAGTATTCTTCACATTGTGGGTGTTATAGATCCCATACCCATATTAATTCGCAGCACTTTCACCATCTGTACTGAAAGAAGTGAAATCTGCATTTGTTCTGCCTTTACTCATCACCTTTGTAAATAGTTTGAAGTACAAAGAACACTACAGAGTGCAGTCTTGGGGTTCTGCAAAGGAGACACATTTCAGTTGCGTCTGGCTCCTCTGCTGGGCCACAAAGTCTTTATGGAAGGAAAAGCTCTCAGTACTAACAGCCAGTCATAGGTTACTCTTTTGTCCTCATTAAAACCACAAGTTTTTTGTTATAGGGTAAAATGTTGAGGAATAACTAAATGAAGCGATTTTATTCATGACATATATTTGCAATATGGTTTCTTGTTTTCAATCAGCCTTCTAATTCTCTTTGACCTGTAACATCTTAGCACCTAAGTAAATTTTAGCTAGTATAAATTCTAAATTCTTCTCTTTTCTGATATTTTCACATAACTTATTCAAGTTTTAGTTTCTTCAGACTTCAGCTTCTTAGCATTTTGCAGTGTAGGCACTTTCAATGAGTTAAAAAAATAACAAACCTACAGCACTTTATTAGACTCATAAGAAATCATTCCAAAAAAATTATATCCAGCTAACATTATTACTGAGAACATACCAAAACACATACACTGTTTGAATAAACTTTTTTTTGACCCAAAATTCAGAACAGACTGTTTAAAAGATGTGCTTATAACCAAAGCAAGGACTATTTTAAGCTTAGATACACAAGTGTTTAGACACCTAACTCCTCTGGAAACAAGTGGGAGTTAGGTTCTAAATACTTCCGTGGAACTGGGCCAGCAGTATAGTAATGGGTTATAGTTAGCATTGGAAAGCCTGGAATCTTAAATTCCTTCTTCTCTTCTCTCAGCTCTTAGATCTCTAACTGCTAGGAGGCACTATTTATTGTGTACCATGTGCCTTAAAACCAATAGGTGGCAAGAGAAAAAGCATTCCGTTTCTCTCACTGTGAATTCTGTGCATGAACAGAGAAATCAGATTATTTTTTTTTTCTTGTAATTCATTCTTAATTTTGATACATGCAGCCCTTCAGAAATTCAAAACGGAGTCGACTCTTCTGTGAAGAAGATGACAGACAAATAAACACAAGGTCACCCAAAAGAAATCAGAAGGTTGCGATGGTTCCACAGGTACCTACATGTATGCAGATATTTTTACCAAAAAGGGGAACAAGTCCTATCTGTGTTAGTTGAAAACTAGAATACATTTGCTTTTCAAGTTGCATTATCAGTTTATGAATATTCTTATGAGGAAAGCTGTTGCTAGGAGTAAACCACAATTCAAAACAGTTTTATATTTTTCTTCCTCACAACTGGGTTCCTCAGTTTGTTTATGGGAATACCTTTTCTTTTTGATCCTGGACATAAGCCTACAGAGCTAGAAGGGATTCCAGACTAACTGCCCATCTTGCTCCTGCAAACAGTCATATCTTGTAGTCTGCATAAATTTATTCAGCTTCAGCTAAAAACTGACTAGGTTTCTTACATTCACTACATCATTTAGAAAGCTGCTATAGAACTTAATGTATTCCAACAGTTACGAACTTGCTCTAGATTTGTAGCCTAAATGTATTCATGGCCATCTATACCATCTTGATCCTATAATGATAATGTCTTCCAATTCAAACAGCTTGTTTTTTCTACTCCTCCACTTGACTGTCTACTCCTTGATATAGCATGAAAGAGCAGCTGTAATTTCTCTTGGCCTTTGTTTGCTGTGTTTGACAGGGCAACATCTCTTAGTCTTAAAGAATTGGCTCTCTAGTACCTTTGTCATCCAGATCACTTCTCTGTATCGTCACCTTATGAGCCTGAATTTGCCACACTGGAAAAGTACTATTTGAATACTGGTCTTATTTGCCTTCTGAACTGCAGTGTCAAATGGGGAGGACTTACCAGTTGCCATTTTGTTGTGTCTGTTTTGTCAGAGTTGAGGACCATGATATTTCTCTCTATTCATAACCATGATTTCTTAACAGTAAAAATGCCTGGATAATGTTCTAAGCCCGGTTGGTTTGTACTTAAATGTCTGGTTCAGGAGGTCCAGTGATTGCTAGATAAATATTTGTGAGGGACTGCAGCTGCTGTAGCTCACAGATCTTGCTGTCCTGCTAGGCTTTGTTTCGTGGAGTTCCAGTGGGAGAAAGGTGACCTGTATCTCGAAGGTAGTGGTTAAGCACAGCAGGAGCCAGCAAGGTGTCTACCTTATGCTTTATCCTATTATTGCTGCTACTAAAGGTCAAAATACTTTTGAGCGTTTGGGAAGGATAACAACTGATCATGGCATGGGGACCCAGTTAAACTAATATTCTCAAAAAGCTGTTATTTTTTGCAAATAAGTTTTTCTTTCTGTCAGTTAAGACAGCCATCCCTGGAACAAAATTATGGAATTCTTTTTCTACGGTCTTGTTTAAATGCAGGTCTATGTATCATGCATGCAATCTAAGACACTGTCTTTTCTGCGATTTATAAAATAGCTTTCAAATATAGTTAAAACTTAATTGCTTATGTCCATGCTAGTTTCTCTTGCAGTATTCTAAAAAGCAAACACTCTGCTCAAAGGTTTGGCTGTATTACGTTCCTGTGCTAGCTTCATCCTCAGTTTAAGAAGAGTTATTAAGAGTGAAAGCACTAGTGCAAATGAGGCAGTTGGTGTTGCTGGCATCTGAGCCACAACGTCACGTATGCTCACTTGAGACAATGTTCAGTGGTGCCTCAAATTTTTGAAGTCTATGTGTACTTTAGTGCCATGCTATTGTTACCAATAATGTAGTTTCCATGTTGGAAAATGTTTCTGTTAGATGAGTGTTGTATAAAGATAACTTGTTGTATTGATCCTGCTAAAGTTTGCCATCTCTTATGTTTGGTTGCATTGCTGATATAGCACAGTAAGGATTATTATAGATCTGCAACAAAAAAAAAGGTCATGAAACAGTATATGTGATTAAAATGTAACACTTATTAATGTGCAAAGTTTTATCAAGAAAATCTAGTTTAATTATTTGAATATTGAAGAATTGTTAGACTGTATTTAACTGATTCCTTTCTTTTACTGCATAGAAGTTTAATACAACGATGCCAACACCAGACAAGAAGGTATCGCAGAAGATTGGTTTACGGCTTCGTAACCTGCTGAAACTTCCCAAAGCTCACAAGTGGTGCATATACGAATGGTTCTATTCAAATATAGATAAGTATGTTTGACTCATATAATTATCTTTTATTAGTATAGAAACAAGTCATTTTCTGAAATTGATCTGGAAATTTCCATATATTGGTTAGATACTCCAAAGTTTATTCTTAAATAATTAGTTATTGAAAATTATTTCATTGGTTTGTTTTTGTTGTGGTGATTTTTTCTATTTTTTTATAATGAGCAACCTACTCGGGTAGTTCCTTGGGTAGTCTTCTATGGAAAGCCTTCCTTCATGAAAATAATTTTCTTTTTATCACCTCTGCCTCTATCAAGAGGCATCTTTTATTAAAATACTAAGATAATATCATAAAATTTTATTATAAAAGATACAAGCTTTTATTCGTAATGTTTTTAGCATCTTAAGCATGAAGTTATCAGAATACTCAGACTTTTTTGAACCCTTGCGTCTGTGTTGCTCACGGGCGATGGGAAGGAATCTGCTTCTTCATAAGGTGCTGCTTCCCTAAAAGGTATAAAAGTTGATTTCAGATAGTTCTTCCCCATCATCCCATTTTTATTGTGATCATTAACAGAGCTCCAGGTTGTAACTATTTGGCTGTTGTCTAGATATCGGCATCCTTCTTAGATCTCCTAATCTATCTCCTAGATTTTTTTCTGCAATTTGTGCCTCAGAGTCTTTGGCGCTTGTTCTCTTAACGCCACTAGCAAGGTGGTGTGAATTGTTTAAAAGAACCATTTTAATTAGTCCCTAATGATGAAAAACTAAAAATTCTAAAATGTAAAAATCATTATTGATGAATAGAATCTTAAAATCTACACTATTGACTAATAGATGAAACACTAGCATTTAATATTCTAAAGAATGGCTTCAGAGTTAACAAGCATTCTTTCCCAGAATCTATTAATAACAAAATAATTACTGTTTTTCCTTCCTGTTTTAATCATGATTGCTGTGGCTGTTTTCCCTAACTGAAAAGGCAGTCATAGCAACAGAAAAACATTTTAGGATATGTTCATCAGAAGTAGAAAAATTACATGTCCACTTTAGTTGGATTTAATTCCTTTGAAACAAGTAGTCTTTATGTGCTTTTTTTCCCTTTATTTGAAAAAAAAAAAAAAAACAAAACCAAAAAACCCAAAACAAAGAACCCAAACCCTATTTATGCCTAGTAGTAATTTTAATATGTGACATTTATCATTACGATTTTTACAGCAGTCTAAGAGCTTTTAGTTTATTCTCAAATAATTGTCTGTGGAACTTTACATCTATCAGTAGACTAGAGTTGGGGTTTAGCAGGTAGTTCTGAAAACCTCTTTGATAGTTACCAATGTAAGCTTATAATGCTAGTAAGATATAATCATGCTAAGATATTATAACATAGTTTACTAAGAAACTACATATCTTTGGAAGAAAAACTTTGATGTATGTTGTTTTGAGTAATATGATCTAGGTTTGATGAGACACTTTAAAAAGTTTAAAGCATAGAGCTAACTATCAACTGACAAAATACGGCTTGCTGTACAAGTCTCAAAATATTTTAATCGAATTGTCTCATCTGAGGTGGAAATCATCAATTTAAATGGCATGTCTACTATAAGTTTTTGAAATACTTTAATCTCCACAACTATCATCTGTGGTTATTAGATTATTGAAGCCGTTTCAGTTGGATTCTCTCTATGCTGCTGCAGAGGACAGTTTTATGTAAAATCCCACTGACTTCTGACACACAGGGACTTCTAAAGAGCTGCTTACTACTACAGTGGTCATAGGCCCTCAGAACCAGATGGAGCCGTAGCTTGCTTACACCATTTCCCAGAGCTTCCAGTCTTGTGGGTGCCGTGGTTTTACAGTTTGCCTGCTTATGGACAAGTGATAGTAAAAACAATCAAATACAGATTCTCTTTCTCCAAAAAAAAAACCCAAAACAGTTGTTCTTTACACAGATATCTTACCTTAGCGACAGTAAATCTGGATAAAATAAAACTTTTATACGCTTTCTTGTCTGTTTCCTGAGCCTCGTTGATCGTTCTTTGTGGTTTCCTTTTCACTTCGTACCACAGCTGCAGATCCTTCTACTGCAAAAATATTCTCTTCCATTCTTGCCCGAGTCTCCTTATCTCCATGCACCTTTCCTCTCTCCTGCCACCCTGCACACTCACTTGAAAGCTTCCAAGATCCTCTTTATTCTGTACTTGGGGATATCCCCCTCTAAGCCCCAGCGCCCTGCAGAGAATGGAGAAAAGTGGCTTTATCTTGGATGCAGTTATTCTTTTGTTCTCACCAGGTGAGGTCTATTTCGGTTGCACATAGTCTTTAATGATTAACTGCTATTAGACAGGCATATCCATTGCTGCTCCCTTGTCACTTCAGCCCAAGAAGGATGTGGTACTACAAAGTAAAAGGCAGTCATAAAACATAGAGATACAGACAGGTCATAGCATCAGAGAGAAATTCATAAGCTGTGTAGGTAGGTTCTCTGAACTGTCACTTCTATAATACTGATCCTCTGCTTCATCATGGACTCATGGTACGATACAATAAAAGTCTCACCTGTATAGCTGTAGAGAATGACAAGTTGGCTCAATTTCCTATATTTTGGAACACTCTGATGAGTATCTGGGTTATAATTGAATGAATTTATGAAAACAGTACTGTCTTTCTATTTCTTAGTGTCACATTGTCCCTTCCTTTATTCTCAGTACCTCACCATCTCTTTATGGTTTCCTTCAGTGTGTTGCAGTATCCTCATGACGCTGCATTGGCTTTACTGAAGTTTCATTTGGTGCCTTTGTATGCATTACAAAGCAGGATGAATACATATGTTTCCCTGTAGTAACAAGAGAGAGGAACATTTTTGAACATCACTGATAGTAAGGCTCAAATAGAACAACAGTCCTGGAAACTTTCCGTTTTCAGTTGAATTTATTTCAGGTTAAATTTGTCCTTTGAATAGGAATGTCTTGTTTATATGACTAGTTTATACTTTTTGTTTTCAATATATTTCTTATGATGGATGTTTTTTAGAATCTTGTGACAAAAGTTTACTAAATGTAGTTAACAGAGGATCAATTGTGTTTCAACAGACCACTATTTGAAGGAGATAATGACTTCTGCGTATGCCTGAAAGAATCTTTTCCAAATTTGAAAACGAGAAAATTGACAAGAGTAGAGTGGGGGAAAATCAGACGATTAATGGGAAAACCACGGAGGTAATTTTTGTTTTTTCTTTCTTTCTTTTCAACTAATAACTACATGTAGTTTTGATGTTACTGGTATTGTTCCTTCTAAAATAATTTTGTGTGTAGGTAGTAAAGCAAAATAACAGCTGAGAGGAGAGAAACATCGTATTGAAAAGGTGTTCTCTGAGCACACACCCTGCTCCCACACACACCTTATTGCTTATATACTTGTGTCCAGTCCGTGTAGTCCTCATGAGCCTATACTTGAAATGTGCTCTTCCCAATCTGGATAACTGAGTGTCCAAGCTAGGATATGTTGAAACTATTATTGTATCTTCTATGCTACAGTGCTGCCTGGCGTGGAAGACAGGCTTATTTTTCACTAAGGTTTTTTTTCTGGTTATAACTAGCTCTTCATGGGGAAAACAAGTGCACATTTTCATCTCATTTATTTTATTATTTTTAAACCATTTTATAGATCCTCAACTTTTCCTGGCTTGGTTGCCAAAACAGAGAGAGGAGAAAGTCACCCATAAAATATTGTACATCTTGGAGAAGAAGCCAGAATTTAACTAAGGCCGTAGGGTTTTTTCTCTAATTTAGAATTCTTAATTCTTAAACCCACTGATTTGGTTCAGCCTTTTCACAGAAGCTATGCAATTTAGTCTAGAGAAGGGAAGGCTCAGGGAGGATCTCATCTCTGTGTATAAATATCTGAAAAGTCGGCATAGAGAAGATGAGGCCAGGCTTTCTTCAGTGTTGTCTAGAAAGAGGACAAGAGGCAATGGGCACAAGCTGAAACACAGGAGGTTCAGTTTTAACATAAAGAAACCCTTCTTTTTACTGTGAGGGTGACTGAGCGCTGGCACGGGTTGCCCAGGGAGGTGGTAGAATCTCTGTCCTTAGAAATACTCAAAGGCCATCTGGACATGGTCCTAGGCAGCCTCCAGTAGGTGACTCTGCTGGAGGGGTTGGAGCAGATGACCTCTAAAAGTCTCTCCCAAACTCAGCCATCCTGTCATTGTATAAGATCAGGAGAAAAATATACAAGTAGTGTTGCAGAAATAAGACTGGTTTATTTATGAAAATGCAAACACTAAAGCACTGAATCCATTTCATAGATCGCTGTACTGAGTCAGATAATATTTTGTCTGATGGAGGCTATTTCATCTCCTGTACCTATAAACAACTTTACATAACTAAAAATTGCCAGTCAAGGGAAGGCAGCAGAGCCAGCTTAAAAATAGTTCCTTTTGGAAAGGTTTTCATATAATTTGAGCTTGAGTGAGATAGCTTTTCATTCCTCTGTCATGCTTCCCACTGAGAGGGAAATGGTGTCTTTGGACACCACTTCATCTTACGCATCACTTACACATTTGACTTTTTTGCAAAAGTGGGTACCACTACAAAAGATCAGCTTGCCTTATTCAACAGTCTGTTGGATCATTGATAAAATTTCCTTCCTTTTTTTTTTTGCGGGGGGGGAAGAAAGGGAGTGGTGTTGGTTTTTGTTTGGGCTTTTTGGTGTTCTTTTTGAGCTATCATACAGTTATCTTTTTAAAAAGAGAGACTCATGCTTAAGGAACTACAGGTCTAAATGGGCAGGAAATTGTTTTCTCTGGATTCTGAAGTACAAGTATTTGACGGGATATAGAGTCTTGTTTTGTTTGTTAACCAAAACTTTACAACTTCTTGGTTTTTTACCAATGTAAAATAAGCATTCCTGTTTGCTTTTCATTTCTTTAATAATTTTTATAAAATTATTTATAGGTAGTCTTTTTTAAGATGTCCAGAGTGGTCTTTGTCCTTAGTTCTACAAGATTTTGAATTATTCTAAATTATTTGAGTGATTTTTCGGATAATTTTGATCTACCTCTAGAGCAAAGGTTTTTTTACATAACTACTGTGTTAGAAATTTCTCCTGTCTGTACTCATGATATGCAAGTAAGCTGAATACCATGTTAATACTGATATCTCCCCATGAGTCAAGAAAAAAAAAAAAAGACATTTTGCATCCACAGTGTTGATGGCAGAGGATAATAGTTTCTCTGTGTGATAGCTGTGCACAAGGTTGTCTTTTTTTTTTTTTAAACTTTGTTTTAAATATATTGTAATATTTTCTAATGTCTGCTGCTACTTTAAATGTCCTATCACACCATCAACAGTGTGGTTGATTGGCACAACAGTACTCTTCATGGGAGCCTGCAAAGCTTGTAAGATTCCAGTAGACTGTGGGGAAAGATATGCTCCAAGAAAAGGAAGAGGTAATAGTTAGTCTTGTGTACTCTGTATAAACTTAATTGGGGTTGTGAAATAGCAATGGATATGAATTAAGCTCAGATATGCTTGTCCTGCCACTATATGATGGTAATGATTACTCTGTTAGTTCAAAATCTTATGACCGAAGTAGAAACTGAGAAGAATGTTTAACCTCTTAAAACATCTCCATAGAAAACTAAAGAGGTTGCGATGTGATCTGTACCATGGTTTTAATCTTCATTTTTTTCATAGGAATAGCACAAAGATGAGATAACCTGTATTAAATATATTTGGGGTGATGGACTTGGAGATTAACAGAAGCTAGAAATATGTTTCAAATACTTTCTACATCCATTACCTACAACATCAGGAACACAGACTTTGTAAGAACATCTGAGCTAGCCGTAGAACAGTAGTTGCTGTTGTAGGGCCCTCCAAGGTCAGTGATTAGTATTTCTAAGAGCACAGGTCAAAGAACATCAGACAATATCTGATGTTCCTGATGCAAGACCCTGTACATGATTAGAAGGACTAATATTGAAGTCTATATTGCCTTTTGGTGGGGTTTTTTTGTTGTTGTTGGGTTTGTTTGTTTTTTTTTTTGTCTTGTCACACTGTTTTCCTCTATGGAATGGAAAGACTCTGACCTGCATTTTGCTACTTCACATTCACAGCCCACGGCAGGGATTATTTCACACTTGTTGCTCCCCAGTAGTAAATATGAAGCGAATACATCTTTAAATGAGGACTATCCAAATAAGCTTTGCATAAGTCTCCCAACCACCATCACTCTCTCTCTGCCATACGCCTTTCCAGGTATTTTGAATTCCTAATGAGGATCATTAGGCAATACATAATTCCAGGTAAACACATTCTGCTGGTGAGTGGGGCCCACACCTACAGTTGCTTAATTTACAACACAGTTTCTAGGCCATACAAAGACTTTTGTCTAGTGACAACTTTTGCAGTGATAGGGATTTGAAAACCTTCAGTGCAGCACGTTACTGCACGTACCTGACAGAAGTACATCACAGCTTCAGTTCATTCCTGTTCATTGTTGTGGTTTTTTAATGTCTTGCTTAGGACTAAGATCTCATTGTGTTAACAACGTACACACTGGACAGAACAGATGGTCTATGCCCCGTATAACTTAGAAACCATGTACAAGATAAAAGGCAAATGATATATGCATACAGACAAATGAATGTGAAACTGATGGTCAGTATAAAAGAAAGTGGTCTCAGCATCCTGACAGCTTAGTTCTTATGATCTTCTCATACACGTTGCAAGGAAGAGAAATTTTGGAGAATAGCGAAATGACTTTGTGGAACCCTCCAGGTGAGGGGTATACAGAAGAAAACATAAGAATGTTTATTTTGGCGTAAAATAAGAGAATAGTAGAAGCAGACTTGGAAATAGGAGCTGACTGCTCAGTACTGAGGAAGATCTTGAAGGATTTTAAATAGAAAATAATTTGCAGTGTAGGAGGGGGAACCAACAGAGGAGTTGTCAGTGTCTTCTAAAATAACCTCATAAAATAGGACTTTTTATTGATCACTGATCAATAGGTAACTGTGTGAGTTCCACAGAAAATGTTTAAATTGCATTTGACTGCAGTAAAGCAATTAACAAAGGTAGTAAATTATTTGATAAATAACTGTTTCTACAGTTAAGCAGACCTACAATATCTGTACTCCTTTTTTTAAATGACTTCTTTCATTGACACAAGAATGATCAAAGGTTTTTTTTTTAATAAGGAATGAGAGACAGGATCGAGTCCTTAATGTCTTTATGCTTTTAGCATCTCCCTCATGCATCATGCCTATTCAGTATGTTAAAAGTGAAAATGAATAAAACCAAGTAACAGCCTTGGGAGTAAGTCTTCCATCTTTTACATTACGTTTTAAGACACCCCCAAAATGGGGGAGGGGACTGCTAGAGATTATCTGATTTTACACAATAGCCCAAGTTCAAACAAATTTGTACTTTTACTGTGATCAATCTCAGAACAATTCATGTGCATAATAGAGATTTTGTGGCTAAGTTGTACTCTGCACAGATACAAGGAGATGAGACAGAGAAATGCCCTTTTATGTCCTGAGTCTGGTGCCCTTTCATACTAAGTTAGTTTAATTGAGCTAATGAGCACACATGAAAGGGATCTACTGTGTATCAGTAAGTGATGGCAGCCAGGGACCTCACAGTAAATCCTCCTTAAATCCTTACATGCATTGAACTGGTATTCAGAATAGACTGGATGTGGGACCTGCTTTAGCTTTGTTGTGACACCAGGTGGATCCCTGTAAGCAGAAAAAGTCCTAAAAAGCTGTACTCTTCCGATACACTAATGCAACAGCTAGCATTCCCGAGTCTTACTTTTAAATAAACTCTTATTTTAGGAGTGATAATTCTGGGGAGTAAGACTGTCTAAATCTGTTCAACGAAATCCTTTTCTCTTTAACCCTTCACCCCAGGCTTTTTCATTTTCCCTTGCTGATTTGTAAACTGTGCCTATTTATTTGATGTGTCTTCACATACATATGTTTTCAGTGCTGAATTTAAGTATAGTTTTACATAACTGTATTATAGGTGTTCCTCTGCATTCTTTGAGGAAGAGAGATCAGCGTTAAAACAGAAACGTCAGAAAATAAGACTTTTGCAGCAGCGGAAAGTTGCAGATATTTCACAGTTCAAAGATCTTCCAGAAGAAATTCCATTACCACTTGTAATAGGAACAAAAGTTACAGGTAACTTCTTAAAAGCAAACAAACAAAAAACCAGACAAGTGTTTTGCAGAAATTTTAGTAAACCATAATATACTTAGTGCACATAGTTAAAACAAATGTGAAACATCAAAAACTGTACGTTTTTATTTGTAACTTATTGAGAAGGTGCTTGTGAGGATTAGCTAGCATTTTTAAAACAGTGATACAGTTTTAAACTGTTTAAAACACTGTTTAAAACAGTGATAGGTTTTTTTATTTCTGCTGTTCAAATTGTAGACTTTTTTTAATTTTTTAATGTCTAGTAATAAATCTTGGAGAAGGAGAGATGCTTAAATGTAAAGAGTGTAATGCTGTCTGAAAGTTTAAAATCTAACCCAATATAAAACTTGAGCTTTATTTTTCCATAAATATAAAAATATCTGTTTTGAAAGAGAGATACAATTGATATTGCAGTGGAGTTGGACATGTATACTAAACATAACATTACCTTACTGAAAAAACTTATGCATAACTGAGGAAGGAATATTGTTAAAAACATTCCACAAATTTTGTCTAATTTTAAAAAAACTTGAATTCCTCCATCCTGTCTGTTTGTGATCCAGATGCTTTTCATGTAAGCATGTTATCTCCCACTCAAGCCACTACTCTCCATTGCTTTTTGCGTTCTTCAGCAACGCTGCCCTTAATTCTTGCTGAAGAGCAGGCGTGCACAACACTGCCTCTTCTTGCTCTCCTCAAGATGTGTCCTTCAGGCTGCTTCCATCATTGTCTTTTGCTAAATATGCATCAGTGGAAGTGGTCAAAGAGAAATGGTATGCAAAATCATCCAGAAATTGACTTGCCTGCAAAATCTGTCAGTCAGAAGGTATTGGGTATTAAATAGTGGTTTTTTTAGACATAAGTGTAGTGCTAAGGATTAGATTCAGGTAACACTTGACTTGCAAAGATAAATTTGACAAAAACTTGGGTAGTGTTTCTATTACATACAATTCTTTTTGTGAGTTTACGTTTTTTTCTTTCCCCATTTAATCTGCAGGTTTTAAATATATATATAAAGAGTTACTTGCAAAAGATGTATCAAGTCTATTTTTCTCAATGGTATCAGAACGTCATAACATTTGGTTTGTTGTTTTTTTCTTTTTTCTTTCTTTTTTTTTTTTTAAAGCACGTTTACGAGGTGTCCATGATGGACTATTCACTGGACAAATAGACGCTGTAGACACTCTTAATGCTACATACAGAGTGACTTTTGACAGGGCAGGTCTCGGAACACACACAGTCCCAGATTATGAAGTTCTTGTAAGTATTAATGACACATTCTTAAAATAGCTGTAATAAAAAATAAAATAAAATTTAAAAAAATCTACAATTGTATGCTTTAATCAAAAAAAGAAAATTCAAAATACTGCATCCAGTGGTATTGTCATAAAATAGAAACAAGCATAATAGATGTATGGGAAATTCCAGGGGAATGAGCTCCTACTGTTTATGGTTTTATATGGTTTTATGGTTTTATATGGTTTTATATGGTTCATATGGTTTTATATGGTTTGTTATGGTTTTATAGAACGGGAGAACCCTCTATGTAAAAACATAATGGCTCAGGCTGGAATAATTTACTAGACCTACTATTATAGGTTATTATAATAGCCTGAGTTTAATATGAAGAAATATAACAAGTAATGTAAGATCCCAAAGAAAATTCTGCTATGGGATCCTGGTGCGATTTGCAGAAAATGTTCAAGAAAACCTGGCCCTTTGTAATTTACCAAAGTCTGGAAAAGCCTGCAGTAGTTGCAAGCAAGTATTATGAGTTGATTGAACCTCATTTTGAAACTTCTTATGGTAATGAAGCTACCTGTGGCGATGTTGCTTTGGTCAAACAATTTGGAATTATTTCCTAACTCATAGGCTTTTGTACCAATTTATGAGCTCTGGGAATTGTTCCTGCCAAACAGTCTGATCTAGACTGCAAGCTTTTTAGAGGACCTCACATTCTTTTTTATCTTGTGTAGTGTTGAATCTGTTAAGGGCCCATAATCTGTCTAGTCTCTGTCATGATCTGAGTTTGGAGCTGTTTTGGAAATACTCTTGCAGGCTTTATTTCACGTGATGCCATAACACTTTGAAAACTCCCGCAATGGAATATGATTTTGAAGCTCCTGCTAGCCCAAGAGCAAAACATTAATCTTTTAACGTTGTTGGGTTGGGGCATGGATGAGCATGGTTAGTCCAGATTCCAGAAATAAATGATGTACTCCAAAAAGTGTGTAAAATTAATTAATCTGATAACTCAGTATATCCTTCCTTTTCCCATCTTACAGAGTAACGAGCCTCATGAAACCATGCCAATTGCTGCCTTTGGACAGAAACAACGGCCGTCAAGGTTCTTTATGACCCCTCCCCGATTGCAGTATACACCTTCCCTCCAGTCTCCAATTACAGTAGGTTACTTTTTCCGTGTAATATTAATCATTGAAATATTTTCGGATACATGTTGAAGCTGTTACGTTAAACAGTTTTTGAGATTAATTTTCTGAGGTTTTTCAGAGAGATAAAATTTTAGCAAATCCCTCTAAAACTAAGCTATTGAATTAAATATTCTTTCCTGTATAGGACAGTGACCCTTTATTAGGACAATCTTCGTGGAAAAACAAAATTTCAGGCACAGATACTGAAACACTAGGAGGCTTTCCAGTAGAATTCCTCATTCAAGTGGTAAGCGTTAACTGCAACTCTTAATTTTGTCGTATATTGTCCTTTTGTGTTTATTCTGCCAATTCTTCTGCAGTTAAATGACCTTCTGTTGATTTATGACAGATATGGTGATACCCAAAATAACTTTTGAAAATATCTTAATAATATTTGTTTTTATCCCCCCCCCCCGCC
>VWZL01003736.1:107763-122934 GCA_013396915.1 Stercorarius parasiticus
CCAGTGTGGTAAAAAAAAAAAAAAAAAAGAAATTATTTCTACCTGCAAACTTTTTACTGTTAAGACTTTTTTTTTTATTTAAAATATACTTGCATTGTGCAAATAATATTTGTCTATGTGCATTATCATATATTGTATAATGTTGTATTTTATGTAGTGTCCTACCCTCTTGCAGAAGAAAAAAAGCACTCTTTTCCCTGAAAGCAAACGTGCATGTTATAGATAAGCCAACTATTTTTATCTTCATCTTCATGAAATAATTCCTCAGTGATTTTTGTACACCAGTTCAGAAGAACACAGACAAGTAATGTTAGGAATCTAAGATTCATTGAATATCAAAACTCATTGAAGCAAGTTACTCTTCAGGATGATGGAAGAAAGCAGTTGCTCATATTGGCTTACCTTAAGATCTGTGATTGAATTCTTTAACAACGAAAGCTGTTTTGAACATGCTAAAGGAGATTGAAATGATCTGTGTTTAAAATACTAAGAACTGAGAAATAATATTGCTAAACACTTCTCAAATTTTGAAGTGTATGTAATTGGTCAAAAGAATTAAATTGTGTCTGTTGCTCACGTGAGACACTAATATTTTGGCCACTCAACATAATAAATTTATTAAAATAAATATTTATTTTAATATATAAAAATAAATATATTTATTATATATAAGTGTATATATAAAAATAAATATTAATATAAATAAAAATTATTATTTGACAGAATGATCTATTCAGTTTTTTAGGGGAAACATTGTATGAAGCTAGTTTTGAAAAAGGTGGCTTGGCATCTAGCTTAGCTAAAAAAATTTGAAATAGATGTTAGTTGCTATAAGGTTGATTATGTTAAAAATTGAAATACACACAATATATGGTCTTTGTTTATGCTGCTAAACTGTATCTGCGGTTATCCTCCTACTTGAGTCACCAAGTATGATCAATGAAACTGGGTACCTACAGTGTATTGAGCTCTACAACTATTCAGTGCATCAAATTGATGTGTTTATGATGTTATTTCTGTATTTTAAACCTGAAAATGTGTGATTTCTCAGTCACATTTGGTGGTATATTATTACTTGTTATAAGGAAATCTGTGTTTTAAAAACATAGGCCTCTTGCTTGTATTACAAAGGGTGGCATTTTACAAAGGTACTGCATTAATATGTATTCTTGCTTGAAGATTTTCAAAAGATTCTGAACAAAATCAAGCCACAGATTTTTGACATTTGTTTATGTGAGCAACTTAATACTTTATCCAGGTTTTGATAAATGTTTTTTTAAGCCTCACAATTCTTTATTGAAGGACTACTATGCATTATTTTTAAGCCTAGAATCTTAAGCGTTTTAAGCATCAACTTGCTTATTAGAAGTTTAAGGGTGGTACTGAAATTTGGTGTTGTGAAATATGCGAGGCTGGTGAATACTGATTATTGATTGCACTGTGTTCATCAGTCCAGACGTATTTTTATGTTAAAGGTGACCATTAAAGATATTCTAGACTTTCTTATACACTGGTACAATAAAAAGGTCAAAGCCCTCATTCTGATTTAACGGTGATTCAGGAAGTAAATGATCAGAAAATGTTTGATTTGAAAGAAAACTTTTGGGAGAACTATTGCCAGGCAATTATTTATGATACCATGAATAAACAATTTCAGAAGAAAACTTCATTTTGGGCAAAACAGGAAAAAATGCAGCACGCCTTGAATAAGGTTTCAATCCCGCCCCTTAGTTCTCTTTTGCGGGTTCTGAAATTAATTTGGAGCAAAAGGAAGTGTAGCCAAAATTACGTGCAGACACTGACAACTAAATGTTAGGGATATTCTCTTTATGTATAACTTGCAGTTTTAAGCAAACATTGTGACTTGTAACAACTATTTTAACCATAGTTCTACACTGGTGAGTCTTTAGTTTTTCTAAATTTTTATTTAAATTAATTTCTACGTGTTTACATTTTTGGCATCAGAGACTGCTATTCTTTCTGGTTTTTACTGTGGACAAACATGTATATTAGGAAAAGAATATCTCAAAAATTATTATTATGATACTAAGAAATAAGTCAAAAATAAACAAGTCATAAATTTAAAAAAAAAAGTCTTTTGTGCGATATGTAATGTATCCTTAAATATTTCATAACTTATACTGCACGTCAAAATTGATAGATTACATTCTAGTAAGTATTAAGATTTGGAGGATGTTTTTCCAAGTGCTCAGCTACAGCTCCCACCGCCCCCCTTGTTTTGTTTTGGGGGAAAAAATTGGATTGTGAAGGAAACAATCTAGGACGAACCAGATTGTTTGCAGGGTTGCTGCATGTCCAGTAGAGGGAGTATGTTAACGCCGCACGTTCGGAAAAGTGAATTGGTGTCTTCCTGATTGCTGTGGAAAAAGGAATGATCTTCTCAGCTTAAATGCAGGAGGAAAAAATCTGAAAATGGATACTATTTTTTTGACTATTTTCTGCTTATGAAAATTTTGAAAATATTCCGTAATAAGTTATTTCACGCTTTACTTTGAAACGCTTGTGTTTTTATAAATATTGACTAACAAATGAAATCTAAAGTACAAATCTAAACATACTGGTTGGGTTGTTCCTTCATCTCTTTTAATGTGGAAAAGCATTGTACTAAAACCTCATTTCCAGTTTAATGAGAACTATAAATTATAACAAACAGGATGAGTTATGCTGAAAATAGAGCTGTTAGGCAAGAATTTCTCAAGGAAAATAGGGCTGAACTGAGTTAAAGCATTCACTGATGATACTGGCAAATTAAAATAGAAGTCTATTTAATAAAATGTACCAATGAGCGAAAGTTGGTTGACATCACAGATACAATGAAAGGTCAGTGTTTCTTATAGAAGGAATCAGATCATGTTGATCACTGGAGTATATCTGGAAATAGGATGAATATAATATAAAATCCAAGCTCATAAACTGGAGAACTAGGGCCTTGCATCCTCGATTATGTTTGAACATCAAAATGGAGGTTAAGCACCAAATACCTTGTGAGTCTGGGGGACAAAGAATATATTCTGCATTAAGTTGGGGACTTCCCAGCTTCATAAAGGAGAAGGACTTAGACATGCCCCATCCCTGGGGCCAGGCTGGATGGGGCTTTGAGCAGCCTGGTCTAGCGGGAGGTGTCCCTGCCCATGGCAGGGGGGTTGGAACTAGATGATCTTTAAGGTCCCTTCCAACCCAAGCCATTCTATGTTCGGCAGTTGCCGGATGGTGATGACAGCAGAGCTTGATAAGTAAGTTTTTGGCACGGTGGCGGATGGTGTACAGTGCTTGCTTTCCCCCCAGGTGTGTTTTTGCCAACATGAGCAATTGTGTGGTGTGTTAGAAACTATACCAGAGAGACAACCCAGCTCACAAGTAACAATTCTACAACATTTTTTTCTTGCCTTTTCCGAATGTATTGTTTTCTTATTATTGGTTCCCTGATTGGGTACTTCATGTAGCTGAAAAAACACAAGTGCTGGCTCAGCATGGGCACTGGGGGACAGCACAAGGACAGAAATGAGCAGCTAGAATTGGAAGAGTGATAACCTATACAATGCAGTATTGCCCCTGTGGGTCTGACCGTGGCTTGCCATCCACTCATAAGATGCATCTGGCAAAGTATTTGTGGAAGAAAGAGAGAAGTATTGGTGCCAGTTTACAGGTCTAGTTCATAAGTCTGTCATTTGGAATACTGGTACAGGCTTCCTGTTGTTCACATTCAGGAAAGATGACAGTGAATGGAAAAAAGATACAGAAAGGGCCACAAAAGTGTAGGAGATCAAGAGCCTTTTATGGGAGAGGAGACTCTAAAGGCTTGGGTTGTGGTTGGTCTAGTGAAAGAACAGTGGAGAAGAGATGCTTTTACTGTCTCTGAATAAACAGGGATAAATACGAGGGAGGGCCTATATTTAGCTGAAAAACAGCTTTGGCAGAACAAATTACTATGAAGTGAAAAAGAATGCATTTAATATGGAAATTCCAAGAAGATTCATAATTAGCTGAAAGAGGTCCTGGAACAATTTACCACTAGGATTTGTGAGGGCAAGAAAGCTGGCTGCGTTAAGACTAAACTTGAAAATCAACAAAGAGGATTATATATAAGCAGTTGTATGTTGAACTAGGATTTCTCCCAGTCCCATGTTCCACTACTAGGATGCAGTTAAGCCCTTCGCAATCTATAAAACCTGAAATCTTGGCTCTGTTTACCTCAGTAATAAAGCTGTTGCCGGTTCTATCAGAGCTAGTGTTTCTCTCGGGGCCCTAGAGAGCATGAATAGTTTTAGGAGCGATGCGTGTGTTGAGAGCACTCCCAGTGATTTCCACTTCAACCTGCTAGGTCCCAAGAGCAGCAGAAACAGGGTGTTCCCATTATGAAAGAGGGAAATGGAAAGGCCAGAATTGTTCCGTATAAAATAGATCCAGTCTCTATACCAGGTTTTACTGCAGGAGTGTACACTAAGGGCTGGTGGTCGGTCGAGGGCACAGCTGAGAACAGGATGAGAACTGTGTGAAAAAAGGTATTGAAAGGTGAGGGATATTGATTGTAGAACATGATGATACCCTTTGTTTTCTTTCAGGCTGCAAAAAAAGAAGATTCTTGATTCTTCAGGCTGTAGCTGGCCATAAATTATATTAGTCTTCCTGTAGGGAATTTTGTCTGATGGATTTCAGCATGCTCCAATCTAGGGCACTTGAAAATGCTTTAAAAATCTCTGGAAAATCCATCATTTAATTTTAATTAGTTTTAATTTCTGCATCTTAACTTGATGAACTACTGAGAAATGTATTCTAAAATGATGAAAGAAACACACATTTTATTATCTTGAATTTCTATGGCATTTCAAAACTGCTTAAGAATCTATTCGTTCTAAAAATAGTTCCTTTGTTTTAGACCAGGTTATCGAAAATCCTTATGATCAAGAAGGAACACATCAAACAATTGAGAGAGATGAATACAGAAGCAGAAAAGCTGGTGAGAATGTTCTCTTTTCAGTTCTTAAAACAGGATATGCTTTAACAGCTAATGCAAATAGATACAATTAAAACTAGAGTCTAGATAAAAATCTATATTTTTATCACTTTCTATAATGTGAATTTTTTATTTTTTTTTTAAAGACAAGTCAGGTCAGTTGTTTCAAATATGATTCTCCTTTGAAAGCATTATGCTTTGGAAACTGATTAACGTTAACATCGGAATAGCATATGTCAGTTGACACATAAAGTAAGGAAGTACTGTGTACTTTGGGATTCTGGGGTACAAGTTTGTATGGTAAGACATTCATCATAATTTTATTTTGTTGGTAGGTACTTATTTATTTAGCTTTCTGTCTAAAACAATAACTCAGTTCAGAGATTTTCTGTACAAAGCTCTGAGTGCCCTTGACCGGCATTTAAAATTGCAATACCAGAGCAGCTACAGCATAATTAGCAGCAGCGGAATAGTTTTTCTTGCTAGGCTTTATCTAATCATCAGTCAGTAAATCAAAATGATAAGAATGTCTCCTCTACCACCCATGGCTATCAATCAACTTGAAAGTGGAAAGCTATCAGTCTCAACCTTCTGCTAACGTCCATTCAGACAGTTGTCTCTACAACATACAGACAGAAAGCTAAAGGTTTGTGGAGAGAAAGAGGAGTCCTTTTTATTTCTTGAAACTAAAAGTGCTATTTTTTTTCATGTAAAATATTTGAATGTTGAAGCATTTGATTTATTGTGGTAAGATTTCCCTCTTTGTCCCATCAGTGATCGTGTGCACATGTACATTGTTATTCTGTTCCTACTGCCCTATCCCTACGTCTCTGTAATTTTCTTCTTTCGTGCTGTGATGCAGCTTTTCAAAACCTTGTTATCATTTCAGTTACTACATTATTTTTTCCTGTGCATCAAATGTTTTGTCTTTTAATTTTGCATATTAAAAATTAAAATAGATGCAAAAAGAAGGAAGATTAAAACATACAATTGCAACCTGTAACTCTGATACTGAAAAACTAACAACTCTTCTTAAAACAAACTAAAAACCCTTTTGTTTTTACTGAGATACTAGTACTTTTGCACAGATAAGGAAATCCTTAGGAATGACAGTAGCCTTCCTCTGACAAGAATCCAGGTATTAACATGTCACTAGCTACTAAGTCATAAATTAACTGTATTGTGGAATAAGAATATCAAGGAAAATAACAAAATTGAAAGAGCAAAAAAGCAACAGGGAAGAAGAGGACGTAGAAATAAATGTTAAGTTTGATATATTTTAGCTCAGTTGTACCCTAGATAAGGACTTTGAGATACTTTTGAAATTCTTTCCTTGCGTGGTTTCCTTTGCAAACCAGCAATCATAAAGCAACCTCTGTTACTATTCAAGGCTGGCCTGATAAAAATAGAGGAAGCGATACCTTTCTATTGGGCCATATTCTTAGCCTGTCTGCTAATCCTCTTTGTCCCTTGGCAATCCCATCTGTGTTTGTGCTGCTGAGTATATATTGTTTCTCCTTTAAAATGTATTTTCTTCGAACAAGAATCTTTTTCCAGCACCAATCCACTTGAATATCAGTAACGTATCTGAACATGAATAAAATAGAATCTTTTGAGCTTATTCAGGTTTAGCTTAATTGTCAGACTTTGATGATAATTCATACAATTGTGATTTTGTAATAATTAGAGTAACGCTGCTGTTTGGTTTAAAGCAATGCTTTTATGGAGACTTTTTTGTAATGGCTGATCCAATATAGAAATAAATGGAACCGACCAAAATCAGAACTGGTACTGAATATAGTCCCTTATTTTCTGGCAATAATAATAAATTTATATGAGGCAGGGGATTCCTTCAGAGGAGCTATTAATACATAAAACTGTACATTTTCTATTTCATTTTTCTGAAAGGACAGCTTATTAAGTTAAGCATCTTGACATCACTGCTAATCTTGGTTACAGACTATAAACAAGTTATCATGTACAGAAAACAGTAAACACTTTTCTGATACCCATTTGGATAAACACATCTAAATAAAAAGGGTGGCTAGTTCATTTTTTCAGCTGACCTGTGATAAAGACAAGGTAAAGGTGATGCTCGTTGTTCCAGGGAAGCATGTAGATGTGCAATGACAGAGATGTTATCTGCTTCCGTCTACTAAAAAACATCCATCTTTAGTCTGCCAGTTCAGCTGTTTGTACAGTGCTTCCAGATCTCGGGTAGCTCCTGGATCAGAAATAGTGCTGGTGCTGAGAAATATTTATTTCGTCATCACTACCATAGAATGCCCTTAGCCTTTCCTCTCTGATGGGGAATTCATAATTGTCTGCAGCTTTCACAACTGGAGCAGTCCAGTCTGCCCTAGCTGGGCTGGGCACTGCAGAAGGTCTGAAAGTTACAACTTTTTCCTTGCATTCCAGAGCCGCAGGAAGTATGTCAAATATATGCTGGTTTCTAGTTTGCTTTTAAGTGAATGCTGAAGTTATGGTGTTAGTTAAAAGCCCTATTAATTTGGTGTTCAGACTTGCAAATCCCTAGAAATTGTTTCAGTGATTAAGTTTAATGGGGAACTTCCAACTGAACTGATAACTGAAACCTCAGTTTTGAGCTTTTGACCTGGATCCTCCTCATGAAGGCTCTTGACTTTGCAATTTGCTTCATCTTTTGGTGTGACATCTATGGCTACAGGTTTGATTGTATGAGGTACCTGTATCTCAAACTTGTGGCTGAGAAGCAGTGCAAATGTATCTTGTTTATCTTGCAAGAGGCCGTTTAGAAACATAGAATTATTTTGGTTAGAAGAGACCCTTACGATCATCAAGCCCAACCGTTAACCTGGCACTGCCAAGTCACCACTAAACCATGTCCCTCAGCGCTATGTGTACCCGTCTTTTAAATACCTCCAGGGATGGCAACTCATCCAGTTCCCTGTGCAGCCTGTTCCAATGTTTGATAACCCTTTCGGTGAAGAAATTGTTCCTAATATTCAATCTAAAGCTCCCCTGGCACAATTTGAAGCCATTTCCTCTTCTCCTATTGCCTATTACTTGGGGAAAGAGACCAACCCTCACCTCACTACGACCTCCTTTCAGGTAGTTGTAGAGAGCAATAAGGTCTCCCCTGAGCCTCCTTTTTTTATATTTACAATTTTTTATATTTTACAATATATCGTATGTTTTGTTTCAATTCCATAAATACCACCCAAACAGTGGCAAGACACATTCTGAAAACAGAAGAACATACTGTACTCTAGTATTTTTTTTTTATGGAAAACTGTGCTTACCCTAAATACTTACATTACCAAATATAAGCTTTAGTACCTTTATTTTTTGGCATAACTGTTAGGTGTAACAGAAGGTACGTAGCACTGAGTCATCCTCAGGTGACCACTAACTTACTAGATGACTGTGCCTCCCATCCTGCAGCAGAGGTGGTCGTGGCCATGTTGTCCTATACTGTTCTCCAACTGACAGGATAGTTCTCTGTTCATACAGTAGAGAGAAGCCATACCCAACTACTGGAGAAATAAGGAGGTCGGACCACAGCTGTCTTCGATAGCATTTACCACCACTGATTATCATAGCACTTTATGAAGGGAATAAAAGCATGGTAGTTACTACACAGCTGTCAGTTTTAAATAGCAATACTAGGTTTTGATATTTTGTATGTTGACGTTTTTCTATTAAACACTGGGATTTCAAATATCTCAGTATTAATTTCAAGTGAAAATTCCTTTTGATGAGTTCAAAAGATATATATGTACAGTATTGCGTTAACTTTAATATGCTTTGTCTTTTCCACAGAAATCTTATTCTATGCCAATAGGCATTGAGTTCCAGAGGAGATACGCAACTATTGTTCTAGATCTAGAACAACTAAACAAAGACTTAAATAAAGTTTTGCATAAAGTTCAACAGTATTGTTATGAGGTAAGATTCCTTCTCTCTGTCCCTGCCTCTGTCTGTCTGTCTCCCTCTGTTTCTTTTCCCAGACTGCAGACACTTCTGCTGATGCCAGTGGCCAGTTTTGAAATAGACATGCATGTACATAAACGAAGAAAAAATATACTCTCTTTGAAATCATTTGTCATTTCACACATACACCAAATGCAAAGGAGATCTTCGTTCTTCATTTCTCTTCGTTATATCTATGCAGCTTGCTCCTGACCAAGGCCTCCAGCCTGCAGACCAGCCGACAGATCTGAGGCGGAGGTGTGAAGAGGAGGCTCAGGAGATTGTCAGGCAAGCAAATTCCTCAACAACAGGACAGCTTTGTGTTGAAAGTGAAAATTTAACTGATCTTATTGCCAGACTTACAGCAATATTACTGCAAATTAAGGTAAAATGTTCGCAAAAATACAGCTTCTCTCTTAAAATCCATAGTGTTAAGGCTCTGTCAGTTTCTTTGTGCCAAACTGTGAGAACGTTTTTTGTTTTCTTCTCCTACAGTGTCTAGCAGAAGGAGGTGACCTGAATTCCTTTGAATTTAAATCACTAACAGATTCATTAAATGACATTAAGAATTCAATAGACTCCTCAAATATCAGGTATTACTTCTTGAATATTTAATTCTTAATTACACATTTTGTGCCAGCAGGCAATTCTTACGGTATTTTAGAGGTGAACATTGACTATAATTAAGGGTTTTAATCTGGTAACTTTTAGTAATAGGAATGGTCCCATTTAACAAGGGGGCTTCTTAAAGGGAGTGTGAAATTAGCAGTTTTCTGTTTGAACCTATCAGTGAAGTCACCTGATTATTTATTTTGTTTTAAAGAAAGAAAAAAGTGTTAAATTGAGGCAGCAACAACTAGACTTTCTTGCTCTTCAGTTATTTATGACAGCTAATAAGTTATTTTAGAATATTTTCCGACTTTGAAATCCCACTAGTAAATGTATTATAAGTTTTTTAAACCGGTACAGTTCCGGTATTTTTTTGCATAGTTACTCAAGCTCTGGTCTGTAAATATCAAAAAGTTGGCATATGAAACAATTATAGCTTCTGACCAGCTTCCATTAGCAGCATTTTAAACCAAGAAACAGAAGAACAGCCATATTGTGCCAGATCAAAGGCCCATCTAGTCTAGATGGGCCATTTTTCAACAGTTGTCACAAGCAGGTGCCCGAGGAAGCATTATAAAAATAGCAAGAATGTGGTGATACTTGTCTGGAATACCCTGCAGCCTCCAGCGATTTGTGACCACGACTTTTTTTATAATCATAATGGTGCTAAATTACATAATTTAGAAAATAAACCAAAATGCTTAGTATTTCCTTATACCCTCCATACTTGTATTGGTACATAATAATGGGAGGCTGCACATGTTGGTTTTTTTTTTTGCAAGGATAATTTTTTTTTGTAAGGATAATTGATTTAAAAGTAATTATTACAATTTTTTTATTTTAAAGTAATTACTTTTCATTAGTAGAAACAAAAATAAACCCCAAACGTTAGTGAAACTTCTCTATAATCAACACTGCAAACTGCATGTTGGAATGGATTCAAGTAAAGGTTAACATGCACTGCAAAGAAGGTGATGATGTTTCAATTTCACTGTACTTATTTTGGGCTTTTTAGCATCTCTTTGTAATATTTTTATTTCATTAACTCTGGTCATGTTAAAGTCTTCTTTAAAGTACCAGAGTCAGTAACTCTTGATTTCATGCAGCTGTTTATGCAAATGCTGTTTTCACATATGTCTCTATCAAGTTGCATTAGTGTGTACCAGTCTCTGATTCATCTGAATTTTGGTATTGTCTGTGTTTGTACCTTGACTTTCACTGTAGAAATATTCAGACACAACTCTTAAATACGGGGTTTAACACTTTTTTTCCTTTTTCTTCTGTTCTTCCTGCAGTTGTTTTCAGAATAACGTCGAGATCCATGTTGCACATATTCAGAGTGGTCTGAGCCAGATGGGGAATTTACATGCTTTTGCAGCTAATAACACCAACAGAGACTGAAAATTTTCTTTCAAGTGTACAGCAAGTAGTTCTGGAAAATCTTCTTCCTTTATATAGGCTTCACCAAATACCCTAACTGCCAGAAGATAAGGGAAAAGAAAACCTCTCAGAAAGGACCCTTTTAAATATATTATATCCGCTTCTTAAGAAAACCAGCATTACTGGCCAGCATTACATTAGATTTCTCCATTTGTTATTCACATACAGTAGTTTTGCTAACTGGTAATCTCTTAGTAATTGCATTTATTATAATTAACTTGAAAACATAGTTTCATATAATTTGAACTTAGTTTTTAAAAGTTCAGACGAATTCTGCACACCTCTTGCTGTTGGCTCTCCAGGTATGTTAGAAGTGATGAAGAGGAAATGGCTCAAACCAGTAGCCCCATGGCAGGTCTTTGTAATGTAAAGCTGCGCTACTGGGTAGGTATGGAGAGATGCCATTTCAGCCTTCAGGCAGCGTGGTGGTGGTGGTGGTGACAACGCAGGCTGAGTGTTCCTCATGTAAAGAAGCAGCAGCAGGACACAGGCAGCAAACAGAAGCTGTAAACTTGAGGATGTTGGGCAGGTCTATCGATCGGTCGATGTCTTGTTGGAACTTTTAATTTATCGTAACTTATAGAAGGAGTCTCATGAAGGAATATAAAAACGTAACTGGCGACTTTCCAGAAAGAGATTGGTTATGGCTTTTTCCCTTCACATGGGGCAAAAGAAGTGCTTTACTTGGTATTTTATATAAATAACTGGTTAAACATATTGTTTTTCCAAATTTTTGTTTGTTTTGCACAACTTTTAAATTAGATTACTGGTTATCCAACAATACCCAACGTATATAAATATGAAGATTTTTATAATTAAAGATAACCAGTGAGGTAAACGGCAAAAATGAAAAGTGACAACCTGCCTATGAGTACCTTTGGGAATGTTGATCTTGTAAAAAGTGTGTATTGGTTTGTTTAAATAGTCTTGTAAAGCTTCTGTGTAATGAATTGTTTCCAGATATGAATTTTCAGAGATAGCTGTAGAGATGTTTTTGATTCTTTTAGATGCCTCATTAAATGAGGTCTTTTATATGTTAATGTATAAAGAATATGTAAACAGGATTATTTTCAATTTTAAAATTTTGTATAGTTTAAAGATGCTTCTGTATTCTGTGTTGGTATTGTGCCACTGCAAAACTTTAGTGCAGAGTTTATATTTAGCTAAACTTGTTCTGTTAATTAAGAGAAATGCATAAATCTTTTATTCTCAACAAAATTTGTAACTCTGAATAAATTGACCTATGAGAGTTGATATATTTCACAAAAATGCAAACTTTTTTGCATATGGTCTCAGGTCATTTTTTTTTTTAAGAGAAGTTAATTTAATTGCTGAAAATGAAACGTTACGAGGACAAGGTGAGTAGCTGTTTTAAAATGTATTTAGAAACTTTACCTGGGATATTACAAAATAATGCTAAACACTAACTTTGAGTGACCCATGGAAATTTACATCTCATAACACAATAGAACGTTGTAGCGGTCCCTGCAATTGCTTTTGTAATTACGTTACTCATTATTTTGTGGTGTTACCATCTGTTCGGTAAAGAAGACAGAAAGGTCCTCTCCCACCACCCTTTTTATTTAAACAGGGGAAGGTGCCAAAGCCTGACTTAAGGCACAGAGGTTTAGTCTGACAGTAACTAACACGATCTACGGATAACTCAGGAAAAAGGAACCATCCCCTTGCTGTTTACTTTCACCCCTGTCCTTGTCATCTGCTGCTCATAAAACGTGCTGGTGTGCCGTTTCGGGGAGCTCTGCTGCTGAAGTTCACCTTTCTTGTCAAGTTTGCTGCCAGGGGCGATGGTTACCAGTAAACAGCAAGGACAACCTTTTCCAGAAGCAGCTCGCTGTTGATACAAGCACCCCAAACTCGGGGAGAGAGAAGTTGTAGACGCTGGTAGATACCACTACCAAGAATGGTGTTCAGCAAAGAGGATTTGGGAACCTGCGTTTCATGACAAACTCATTTCTTACTGGATACCAGAATACGTTGTAATAACCACCACACTCCAGTCTTAACTCTGATGCTGTAGGTATGATGTTTTTTACATGTGTATTCTTAAACGTGCTCTTTCCAACATGCTTTGTTTTGAAGTGGGTTTTTAAATCATTGCAGGGTAATGTAACATAATAGGAAGATATGTAATTTGTGATAAAAGTATCCATGTACTTGCACGTGTCATTTGGCCAACGCACATAGGTAATGGGAACATACATGCTCCCCCTCTTCGAGAGGCTACATTTCCCCTCGATTACCGGTATGTTGGGTCAGAGTTAATGCAGAGCTCACTACAACTACTGTAACTTGAGTCTGCAGGAGCAGAACAAGTTAGTTTGGTTTCTTACAGTAGGTAAACTTGAATTCACCCTGCGCTGCCAAGAAATTATTGTCTCATTTTCTGTTTCCTGCTATAAGTACTTCTCTTCTGGGGCCTTCGTGACCCCTAAGGTAGCAGCTCCTTAGGCACCAAAGTCCACTTAGGTGCATGCATCTGATGTTGGTTAGTTGGCTGGTTTTTGCTTCATGCCTTTTTTTTTTTTTTTTTTTTTTCCCCCTCTCCAAGGACAGCTCTATTTTTTGGAGGGAGGATATCAATCGACAGTCCTGCTATGCCACTTTGCCTTCCAAGCTTGCAGTTCAACCACAGTTCAGCTGTCCTGGACCTTGCAAGGACAGGTATGTTATGAGGTGACACTGAGAGATTTTGTGCATTGGTAGCCTTATTCTGTTGGGTGTAATTCCCGATATAGGGTATTTCTGCGATCAGTACATGGGTCACCTTTTCTGTGCTGCCAAACCATTAAGAGCCTCACACCATTCAGGTGCTCTTCCATAACTGGAGTCTTAGAACTTGCTCTGCAAGGCTCTGAAGTGCAGCTTTGTAGGCAGGAAGAACTGGCCTTATCCTCAAAATACATATATAGTAATATATCCTTCCTTAATAAATGGAATTACAGGAGAGGCTTCTGTTACTACTAATTTTGGTGTTCTCAGTGCAGAGCTGTTCAGCCCACTACCGATCACATAAACAGCTTGTGTGTAGTCTACAGTATTCAAATTCAAAGCTGATGTGCCTTTACAATGTTCACAAAATACTACTACTTTTCTGTAGTTTAACATTAAACCTTGGCTTAAGTGGCAGGGTTGAGGCTTTTGAGCAAGACAATGAGGGTTTGGGTTTTTATTACTTTGGCCATAAATTGGCATTTTCATTCAGGGATGGAGTGGTTGTTTAGAGCAGATCTAAAGCAAATACCAACAGCAATGGTTTAAGGCAGTTTTTGTAACCCGTCCTTCAGGCCCCTTATGTCTCTTACTCACACCTGAGCCTTGGCCGTGGCTCTCCAGGCCCTAGGAAGAGGAACCTGCAGCTGGGATATCTACCACCGCTGTTCTCTACCCCACCTCTGCCAAGGTAAGAAACCCTGTCCCTGCCCCAGGCACACACACAAAGTACAGCAAAAACGTAAACCTTTATTTATTACTTTTTTCCCCCTCTGTCAAAAAAACATGACAGACCAGTCCCACTCTTCTACTTTTTTAAGACCAGCCCCCATTCCCAAGACACACAGTGGATTTGGTTAGCTTTTTGGCTAAGGAAGGTTAAATAGAAATACAAAACATGCTAACGGAAATCTTTAAATACAGCGTAAAAAGATGCCCTCAGCTGGTGGCGCTGACCCGTATCTGTCTTAAATAAATAGGTAAAATCAGTTACTACCGGATAAAGTGCAACAGCGGCGGAGCCGGGTGAGGTAGCCCGGTACGGGACAGCTCCCCTGAGCCGCGGACCCCGGGCCGGGGAGGGGTTTGCCGGGGGAGCCCCTCGCAGCCGGGCCGGGCCGGAGCGGGTCCCGCCGGCGCTCAGAGGGCTCGGAAGGCGCCCAGGGCGTTCTCCTCCCACTCCGAGCCCGACTCCGAGTAGCCGCTGGTGTCCTCGGCGTCCGAGACGGGCGAGTACTGCCCGCAGAAGGCGCGGGCCGGTGGGTAGGGGGGCGGCCCCGACAGGGAGGCGGCTTCGGACGCGCCGGGCCGGCCGGCCGGGAAGCCCTCGAACCCGGGGCCGGGAGGGAAGGCGGCGGCCGGCGGCCACTCGCAGGGGGCCGAGCCCTCCTCCTTGATGGGGACGATGGGGACCAGGCCGGAGAGGGCGCAGCGGGGCCGCTCCGGGGGGCGCAGGGCGGCGAAGC
>VWZL01003736.1:123124-201808 GCA_013396915.1 Stercorarius parasiticus
GGGGGTTGGGAGGGGGGTGGCACGGCCCCGCGGGGAAGGTGGGCGCGGAGGTTCGGGCACCCCGCCGGGCCCCGCACCCCCGGCTTGCTGGTGGGGTGCCCGCCGAGGTTGTCCTCTGCCTGGCCCAGCCCAGAGGCCTCGGCGGCAGCCGGGACACCACAGCCCCAACCCTGCCCGGCCGGGGGGTGATGGCTGGTGGCCCTCGAGCACAAAACATGGGCAGCAAAGGGGAGAGCGGAGCGGGGTCTGTGTCCCCCTTCCGTGGGCAAAATGACTTGGCTTTGGGAAGTTGTCACCCTGCATGGAGCGCAGTCCCACATCTGGGTTATTTCTGATAGAACATCTGGGCTGATGCAGTTATGGAGTTTGCTCCGTCCAGCTACTGGTGCGGAGGTGGGTGTTCTCCAGCAGCTGTCTGCTTTGGTGAATGGGGGATCTTGCATGGTGTGAGACTCAAAGTAAACAAAATTTATCTCTTCCCTTGGCCACTGCAGCTCTGTTGGCAGTGCTTTGCTGCAAGCTCTGCGGCCGGCGTGCGGCCTCCTGCTGTGCCTGCTGCCGCTGCTGTGAAAACATCTTTCTTTTTCAGATGGCAGTTAAACGCACCTGAAGAGCCCCCACAGCTCAGCCAGGGCAGACACAGGCGCTGGTGTCACCACCTTTCCCACCCACTTGCTAATGGCTCCGTGCTCCTGTACAGAGCCCAGGCACTTCTGCGAGAACAGTCTCCCAGCTGGAGAGGTCTCGCACCAAAACCGTGCCCGGACGCTCCAACAGGCCATACCTGACTGTCACCAAGGAGCTTTAAAAAGGTTTTGTCCTCGTTTTGCTTTATAGGACTGTCTCCTATGAAAAGTGACTTTGTTTGAAAGAATAGTGCTTTGATTGTCAGCAGCCATTTTTGAAAGTTTTATTCCTAAAGCGTTTGTACCTTTGTGCTTTTACACGTGCAGCAATCAGGGTGCTTTCTTTAATAAAGCTTCTAGGTCGTTTGTTCCCAAAATCATGGCCTGTACTCTGCAGACAGCTGTCAGAAAGATGAGCCTTGTACAACATTCTCAATTAGCAGTGTAACGAGAGGGCATGGTGGTGAGAAAGGGCACAGGTGAGTGGTGGTCCAGAAAGCATGGACAGCATTATTTTAGGTTTGTAATAAAAGACTTGGGGAGGGTTGAATTACTCTGCAGATTCTGTGCAGATTTAGAAGATCCCACAGGTGGTATCAAAAGGGAATTATTCTATATTACATTTACATGATGAATGTTTTACTCTATTTTACATCAAATAACATTTGCTGACAAACACAGGCAGAGGTTTCTTTCCTGTGTAATGCAGAATAGAGATGTGACATCCTTTAGGTTTCTGAAGGATTTAATCCTGCTTTGAATTATGCCCTTATAGGGATATTGACTTTAGTTTCTATGATTTGACTAGGGTGGATTATCTACGCCAGACAGAGAGCAGCTTTTTCAGGGAAATGTGTTTTTTTTTCACACACGTACATGTGTTTTTCTTTCAGCAGCAGCAGCCCAGGCTCAAGTAGCTGCTGGCACCGCAGCCCCCCCGCTGTTCACCCCCATCCTGCTGCCTTCCCTTTAGCTGGGTGGGTTGCTAAGCTGTATGTGGGTCCACACAGTATGATCAGGGAACTGATCCAAGTTAAATTAACTGTACAGTAACGGCAGTTGTGGTTTTTTTTTAAATCCAGCTCCGGAATTCCCCACCTGTGGGTCACCAGCAGCCCCGGGGATGGCCGTACAAGTGAGGCACTGCCAGGTGGGAAATGAGGGGATCCCATCTGTGGGTGCTTCCAGGGCTGCAACACCTGCATCTGGTGCTGAGCTAGAAGAGGACAAAACTGAGACAGGCTGCCCAGCAGCGTGGTCGTTTTCAGTGGCAGACTTCCCATTAAGACAACTACTTTATCAATGTATATTGAATACATACTCAGGAAAGAGCGAGTACTGGGAGCTAATAGACCTATTCCCAACTCCTAAATCTGGAAATGGGCTGACTCTTTGATCTCTGACTGCTGTGACATCCTTCGGGCCAAAAGTCTTCTCAGTTCCCTTGCACTTTAAGGTACCAGAGGTGTTCCAATAGCTCTCTTGTAACAGCTGCAGGCGTGCTTCCCCTGGTGAGGAAATGAATGGAGGCATTGTCTAGGCCTGAAAGCTTTCATTAAGAGACACAGATATAACATTTATAGACCATAAAAAAAAAAAAAAAAAAAGTCCACTTTGTTACAGCAGAAGAAAACCCAAACTTCTACATATACTTTGTTGTAATAGATGTTCTATAGGAGTGCATTTTGACCGCTAGTTCTGCAGTACAGAATGGGAAGCCTGTGTTTTGCAGCTCTGTAGAACAGGCCAGGTGCACCTCTGCTGCTGTGACTGAATCATGTGGGCAAAATGGCCGGTGCCCTTCATGCATAGCCCAGAATTGCACCCATGGGCTCCAGGGAATGGGGTTCACGCTCAGTCACAGAATTACCCATCTGCCGGCGATTTTCTAGCAGGCGTTCCGGCAGTTTACCCGCGCGTGGCTGAGGCAGCTGTAGGCAGCCTGCCCGCCCTGCCTGGCTGTGCGCCTTTGGTGCCGACCTCTGCGTGCTTCTACTTCTCTGCCTCCGTTTCCTTGTCTGGGCTGGCTGGCTCACACCAGCATCTTGATACAGCTTAGTGATGAGTCCTCTTCTGCGTACCAGCATTATGTGCTGGACACAAAAGCGGAGCAATTCTGGGGCAAGACCAGAGCCCAGGAATCGTATTTTCCCTTTCCCGTTGCTCAGAGCATTACAGACTAATTTCCTCTGTGGGATCCTCCTGGCCACCCTTCTGTATTGGCTTAGTTTGGAAGGGATCTAAGATTGAAGAAAGGCCAGGGGGACAGTGCTCTAATTGTAAAGGAGTGTGCTGTTCAGCGGAGATCAGAGTGGGAGGCTTTTGCCTCCTCCTAGGCAAGCGGGAGGGCATGAAAGACAGCTCTTTGCTTTCTTCTGACAGTTCTCTCCCCTCCCAACGTTGGCACACCTCTCTGCAGCTCCCACAGAGTGTCATCCCACCCATGTGCTAAAAGCGATGCCTGTGAGGTACTGCAGCGTGCCTCCTGCAGCAAGAAAAAAACCACTGTGTCTGGATTCAGCAGAGTTTCCTTTCCCTGAAGACGTTTTGCATCCTGCTGTGCCCCTTGTAGTCTGACAAGGAGGTTTCCAATGCCTTGTAGGTGTCAGCAACTGCATGGTGTTACACCTAGGTAAGGGCTGGAAGCATTTAGGAAGACATTCAGACTTTTTTGTCTTTTCCCATTCTGCATACTTGCTTTTATTTGTGTCCTGTGCCAGCAAACGGGGGATTTTACTTCTTCCCTCGAGAGGCAGAAGCTATGACATAAGCCAGAAGTGGCTGGCTTTTTGAAATTAAGATGGCTAAACTTGAGACAACTATCTCTAAGGGAAGAGCAGCCTACCTTGTGTAGATAACAGAGATTACAGCCTGCTTCAGAGGCTGATTACATTGATCTTCACTCTGCTTGTCAAGAGAGAAACTCCTTATGCGTTTGTCTGTGCTGGGAGTGTCTCTGCACGGAGGTACCTGTGCTGAGGGGTCTCTCACAATACAAAATGCGCCTGTGCCTGCACTAAAAATACAATTTTAATCTGCAGGTGGAGAACACGTTATCATGTCACTGCTGCCAGCTCCGAGCATCCAGTGACAGGCTCTGAAACACTGAGATTTTGGAGGAGAAGGGGGAGATGGGCCCTATGCAGGGTTTGCTGGCCTGCTGGCTTTTCAGCCTTTTGCATGTCAGGCTGGGGAGGTTCTCTCAGGCTGTTGAGGGCCACAAAGTCATCTTTTAAATGTGCAGATTAAGATCCTGCCTTACGTGACTTGAGGAGCTGGGGCTTGGGAAGCATCCCAGAACACATGGCAAGAGTAGGCGGCAGTGTGACATTCAGCCGTGTCTTTTTGCTGCCAAAACAAATGCACCCCTTTAGATAAGTAACGCACTTGAGCTGTTCTGCTGCTCGCTCCTGCCAGGGATGAGATGCAATGGGTTTTGCCATGCGGCGGTTTGTAACCACTAGTACAGCCTTTGCTGTTTTCAGTCCCCTCTGTCTTGTCACATGGCTTCCTTCCTTCTAGGACTCTGCAGGGAAGGCAGCTCTTGCACCGTATTTTTTCATTCCAGCAAAGCTTATTATTTTTTTCTTTTTGGTGGCTGTCTTTAACGTGAATTCTCTGGTGTCTAAACCTCAGATTGAAGCTTTTAGTAGTGCGAATTTAGCGGTCTCTTGTCTTCCCGACTAAACTTGCAAAGACTTGGTATCTTGGAGATCTCGATTTTTTTTACTTGAAACTGGCCAACAGGTTCAAAAGCTTTGGAGACTGACCAAAAAAGGAACGGTGGTCACACAAACCTCATTTCATTAACTGAGAGAAAGTTTAAGAAAAAAACAAACACACATTTTTTCCTTTTTAAACTTAGCTGAAGTTTAAGCTATGCTGAAGAAGTAATGCCCATGTAACTATCTCACAAATAAAATTAATTGTACACCAGACACATTTTTATGGTTGCATACATAACTATATTTGCTCCAGAGCTTCTGCTGGCATGAAAATGCCGTATAATTTCCAGCTTCTCTAACAGGGCCCTGATAGCAAAAACCATTAATGCATGCTAGGCTTAGGTTTTGAGGGTTTTTTTTCATTCTGCCAAGAGGAAATCTTTAAATGAATGCTTAATTTCCCACCGATTGCTTCTAGTCACTGTGACAAAGCTCTTTACAGCCTCCAAATGCTTTTAGAGGTTTATCAGGTCTTCCCAATGTACATACATAGAGAGATATATATATTGAGGCACATCCAGGCTTTTAGGTAGAGATCTGAGATCTCCCAGTGATGTCGTGGTTTTGATTTAAAGTTGTCATTTTGTAGTGTTTGCAGTTTTAGCCCTCATGGCTACAACAAGGAAGAGCTTGAGGAGGTGAGCTGCGTATAGTCCTCACTTTGACATAGTTTGTAGATGCCTTGAAAAATAGTCTTGAGAGAACTGAGCTGCCTGACCATCTTGGATGTTCATCTGTGTCCCTGAGAGCTCCTTCTCACCAGAGCCCTGTCAGGGTGCTGAGAAGGTCCTCACTGCCTCACCCTGCACATCATCCTCTGCTCCTAGGGGAGTCCCAGAACGGATCCCAGCATCCCTGGAGACAGGGACCAGCACTCTGTAGAGAAGAGGGGTTTTGCCTTCCTGGTCACCCCAGGGCTCCTTCTGCCTCTCAGAAGGATGGACGATGGCACGCCCATGCTTAGGGCTGTACCGTTCCCATCACACGTGTGTGGTGGTTGTGAGGGGTACGGTGACTTGTTTGAAAAGCGCCGCAGGCTGAGGATGCCACTCTTGCATTGCCAGCTCTGTCTCTGGTCTCTTGTGTGGGCCCAGGCAAAATGCCGACTTCTGTGCCTCAACTTCACTATCTGCACAACTGAAATAGCTGTACTTGTCTCTGACCCTCAGGCTCACCTCTACCTCTGAGACAGCGAGGTGGGTCCAGTGTCTTAGTACAAGGTCAGTACATGCTTAGTACAAGCGTGACTCTGCCACTCTCCAGGCTGTCCCCAGGCTGTCCTGGTTGGCAGCAGGCTCCTGGGCACTGGGGCTGGGGAGTGAAAGGGAGCGTGGTGCTGTCCGTGTTGTGCGGCTGACAGTGGGACCCATGGCAGTGCGGCCGCTGTGTCCTGAATAGTGTGACCTGTGACCAAGGGGCTGGGCTGAACCCCTTTTAGGGCTTTTGGTCCTATAGGTAAGAAATACGGGATGGAGCCCATCACACTGGAGAACCAGGATGATGTTAGAGCCTGGTGACATCGATCCCCAATGCAGGACACTGTCAGCAGCCCAGCCCAGCTGCATTGCCACCAGTTATTCCAGATCACAAAGTAAAGGGCCAGTCTTGCCCAACAGCTCCACACACAGATCTTCCATGGGGTTAAAATAAATGCGCTGTGACAAGCGATTGTGTTCTCTCTGAGATGAACTGTCTTGCTTGGCTGGGATCTGACTACATCTGTATATGCAGGATCTATTTTCCTCTGAAAATTAAACTGCGGTCCCTCTTTGGTTTTGGCAACAAGGAACTAATAGTATCTTGTGACTTTAGCCCTGTGCTTAGGAGGGGGATGTGACTTGGTGGGGTAAGCCATTTCCTGAGAGGTGTGAGACGTGACTTCAAGACCTGGTGGTGCCGTTCGTGTATTCTGTTCCGAGGAGTTGATAAGAGCTTCAGACGCAGAGAAAGCCTTGAAGAAAGCGGCTGTGGGGGAGGCGTAAGAACCTGGCAAATGCATATGAAAAGATCAAGGGGCTGCATTTGCTAAATCCCAACAGGAGCAGATTTGGGGCGAGATGCCCAGGTTCAGAGGGGATCCAGCTGTGGCAAAGGGGCAAGAGCAGAGTACGTCTGATGGCTGGCAGCTGGCTCCCTACCTTCAGAGGGAGAGGAAGATCAAGGATTTGGGAGCGGGAGGGAGATAAGAGCAAATGGTGGGGGTGGGAAGAGGGAAAGAAAAGGGCAACAGGGAGGAAGCTACCTGGAGATGGGAGAGGCTGGTTGAAAAGGCAGGGGATATTTAGGGTTGAATTTAGACGCTGTTAAACCTCAGCCTGCCTTTGAGTTTTGAGATACCCTGAGAACGGCAGGATGTGTGTACCCAGCTCTCCCTGTTGCTTCTGCAGAGAGTGGGCACCCCACAAAGGTCCCTGTGGTAGCAAGCCCTAGGCTTAAACAATTCCTCCTTGCAATTCATCTCTGTGCCCTCTCTGATTTTATAGCTTGTGGTACCGTGAGAGAACCTAAAGCCTCTACTTAATAGAGCTCACCATGTTGCTTCGCTTACTCACATGCTCTGAACAAGGTCTGAACATTCTTAGAGATATTTTCCTTAATGAAGAATTTTATAACGACTGTTGATGCAGGTGGTTGTATATAGAAAACTGCAGGGTTATCTGAACTCCCAACAATGTTTAATTAATTCACTGTACAAGCAAAGGAGAAAACTATTATCTCTGCAGGTGAACAAAAAAAAAAAAAGAAGATAAGAATGGAAAGGCTAAGGGAAAAGACAGGACCTTGTTTACCTCCTTCTCATACAGCACCTACTTGTGAGCGGCAGCCCTCCAGGGTGCAGCCAGAATACGCAGATGCAGCAGGGCTGGCTGGGGAAGGCAGGGTGATATATAGCGGAGAGGCCACATCCTCTTTTAATAGCACTGAGTAACAGAAGGAAAAGCTCGGTACAGTCCCCTCTCTTCCTTTTTCAAGCTCCTTGGCCTTAGCAAGTGGGGTTAAGGCATTGTTTGTACCTTTTCTTGGTGGACTCCTAAACCCTTATCATCATCCCCTGCATGTGGTGGTCTTCCTTCTACCCCGACTTCGCAAGTGACAGGCACAAGATTCTCTGTTTCTGTCTCACAGTGTTTGGGATCTGTGTGATGCGCGAGCTGCTGAAATTAATAGATTTTTAGGAGAATTTCACTTTTTTCTTTTTTTTTTCTTGTTAAAGATTGTGTCTCATGGTTATTGAGAAAAGGTTCCAAATGTGAAGCAAATTTTGCTCCAGTGATTCAAAACCAGAAGGAAATACATAGACCCGGGACTCTCCCGGTAAGGTTGGATGCCTGTTACGGTACAAACATGGATCCACCCTCTGCCTCTGGCTGCTCTGGTACTATGAAACCCCACAAGTCTTCCCTCTCTGAGTGGTACTGACTGGAGCTGGCTTCCCTGCGCATCCCCGCTGCTGCTCAGGCACCATGTCACGGCCGGTGCTCTGGCTTCAGTCTTATCATTCATACTAAATGTTTCCCCATCTTCTTTTCTGGTTAGTTTTGGAGACAAGGGACTGTTGGTGTCTCATGTATCGCCGTGTTTGCAATAAACCCATTTGGGGTTTTTCTAGCGTTTTTTTCCTGAGTTGTTTCATTTCAAAGATATTCAGGCCTCTGTACAGTTTGGAAGATTTTTTTTCAGCTTTAACATGTAGATGGAAGGTGGGAAGTTCCACCTGAGTTGGGGATTTGCAGTTGATCGTTAAATCAGCAGTTTCTGGTGATGGTAGCTGGGGAGCACAGTGGTTACTATGCCATTTGATGAAGTAATTCTCTTCCATGCATGAATTGAGTCATATTTCTCTGCTATTTAGAATTGCACTGAAGAAAAGAAAAAGGAAAATACCACGCAATGAACCCAGTAGGCATTATTCCTGTGGGTTATCCTGGCTTTTGTAAGCCCACGGCACAATTTGCTGATGTCTGACTCACACAGAAACTCCAGGCATTTGCATAGAAAGGTACCCATCCTCCTGCCTCGACCGTCCCAGATAAGCCGCCTGATACCATCCCGATACCGTCCTGTGTGTTACCTCACTCCTCTCTGCAAACCCGCTCTCCAGGCCACATCCCTGCCCTCCACCTGGCACCGCTGCCCCCCCCACTGCCCTGCTCCAGACCTTCAAAATGCCTCTTCTTCTCTCATCCCCATTTTATATGACAGCTGTTTTCCTTCCCCTATTATTCAAGCTCAGCTCCTCCGCTTTTATTTCTGGCAGGGTTATTTTTCTATTTGACTTTAGCCCCGTTTGCCAGGGGCGCACCCTTGTCACCTCCTAAGTCTAATCCTCTCCTTTGTTGTCTAAAGGTCTTCCTCTCCTTCCTTTTATTGGTACTTTTATCTCCTTCTCCATTATCTTTTAGTCCCCTTGATTCTTCACCCTCTCTTTTGCATTTGACCAAGCTTGTCTTACACATGTTACTTGGGGGATTTAAGACTTTTCTCCTTGACAGCTTTTCTTCCCCCGCCCCCTGGAAGTTTCTCTGTGCCGCTGGACACGCGCCAAAGAGCAAATACATTTATTACTCCAAATGAGACAACTGCAATCCCAGATCGAGAGTGACTCCAGGCGGCAGCGATCGCAGCAGCTCTCTACTGCCACCCTTGCCATCCTCCATATCTTTACGAGACCACGGTTTTTTCCTCTTTTGCTGCCGCATCTTCACATCTGGGAGGCTGTCTGAAGGTCTTTGAGGTAAGAGAAGGTATAACGGAGTGACGAGAGTTTGCTGCAAGGCTGAGTGATCAAAAAAGGGTACAGCAGCGTCGTAGTGTAGGTTTCCATGTGCAGTTCCATCACTGCTACCCTCTCTTGTCACCACCTGTCGATGCCTGAAGCGTGACTGTAGACAAAGTCTTTATGACAGTGGCTGGAAATTGCAAAACTGGACACAATATCACGTCAATCACAGCATCACCTGGGTGTTTTACATCATGGGTGCCTTGGTCAGTGCCAGCATAACAGCATTTGTGGTTTTCTAGCATTTCAAAAAAGATGTATTTCTCTCAAATCTTGCCAGGATTGAAAAGGGGGTCTTCAAAGGGCAGAAGTGAGAAGATAAGGAGTTTCCTGTGATTAATCTCTCTTGGTTGAACTGTTCTTCCCCCGTGTTTTGTATTTCTTATCGGATAAGGCGGCAGGATTCCTGGCATGTACAGAACAGTCCAGCAGAAACAGGGAACCTGCTGACGCTGAAAATCCTGACAGATCGAAGCCTCATCCTCCCTGCCCAAAGAGCTTGATTTTGCATCTCTTCAGACAAACGTTGATCTTTCCACTGGCTGCACGGAACAGGCTCCTGCTTGTGCGAACAGGATAATTTCTAGCTGCGAGACACGAAGAGCCACACAGGTGCCCACACAAGCAAACCTCTGGATGTTGTGCTCTTTCCTCACCCAAAATGTCCAGAACATGTGTGACCACTGACCTCCTTCATCTCAAACAGGCCTTTGCATTTCAGCTTTCCGCAGCAGCAAGTTGCCATTAACAGTATATAGCCAAGCCTGGGCCGTCCAAACGGATACATCAAATGCCACTGTAACTTGCCTGTGGCCACGTTGCTGAAGGTAAGGTGCATAGCTCGCTGGCAGCGACACACAGGGTTCTCCCTAGATGATCCTAGAAGCAGGATCGGTACCTGCGTCCTGCTCTGCAGGCCTTTATCTCATCTTGCAAAGGAATCACCAAGTACCTTTGGCTAACCAAAGTGGAAAAGCTGGTTTCAGATGGGGATTTTATTTAGGACCATGTAAAGAGCTGCAGAAGACCAGGTCATTGCAGGTCTGCCTGACCTTTTTTCTCTGTCCACATTTCCCAGGGTCAGTTCCCAAACTCTTGCCGGTGTTTTCAGCAGATGCAGAAACCGTGGACCACATCACGCAGTAGGAAAGACTTAATGCTTCCTTCACAACAAAAGGAGAGCGACTCCTGTGAAATCGTCTCTATTTCTGTGGGCCCAGGTTATTGGTTTTCTCCATGTAGGCATGTAGAAATCATGAATAATGAACAAAGTGAGTCATAAAGTTCTCTTTGGAGCACTTGCGGAACAGCCATAGTTTAGATATTTGCAAATATTTTTTTTTTTCCTGGGATGAAGTTTGGGCCATTTGGGAGTTGACCCTTGAGCATGGTATAAATTGGAAGGGGAAAGCTCAGTAGAAAATAGCTTTGCCGGCAGTGCCTCCAGTAGACTCAACAGAAATAAGCAAGGAATGTACCTGCTTTGTCTGGCACATTTTTTGGCGAGGAAGTGCTTCCATCAGACCCATTTATGGGTGGACTACATTAGCAAAATACTCCTAGTGTGGCTTTTGTTACATAGCAAAGTGTTATTTCCCATGTCTTTCCTGAAGAAAATAACCAGTACTTGCTAAAACAGAGATTTTGCTGTTAGAACTGTGTTTTTATTACAGCGCAGAAGAGGAGCGGAGGGCAGCACTGGTAACGTTGTGGGGACGCTGGAGGGCACCACTCTCGGTTGCCCTGTGCGAAGTGACGCTCTCCGCTGGTCACCTCCTGTGGTGCCAGGTGGGCGCACAGCATAAAGAGGGCAGCAACAACCTTGGGGTGAGGCTGGAGAGGACTTGTTGTGGTTGCCGGTGTCACGTGTTTAAGCAGAAATTCATTTGACATTTTGGCCGGGGGAAGGCAGTGCTGATCATTCCTGGCTGCTGTGCTGGGTACGTGCCCATGCACTTGGCTACGAGGATGATGCATTTTCCAGCACAGAGGAGGCTTGTGTCCATGCAGTTTTAAGGTCAAATTGTGCCATCACACCCTTGAGACTGTAAACAGTGGCAGATTGTGAAAACAGTTGTACCAGTAACTCTTCACCCGTGATATTTTTGGCACACCATCTAAATGTGTGTTCAATTCACCAATGCCCAAGGAAGGCTCTCAGACTGCGGTGATGCACCGTCTCCTTGTATTTTGCAGCCTTTCCTGGTGAAGGTAGGCTAGACGTCCCTGGCTTGGCCTTTGAAGTGGACTTCTTGCCAGCCTGGTGGGTCACTGCAAGATGAAACAGAGCAGCTCAGGGAAAGAGTAAGACATGGACATTTTCCCGTGAGGTCTTTTAGGATCTCGGAAGAAACCATAGCTGAAAACCAAACGATCTTCAGTCAGAGACTGAGAGGGCAGGTGCAGTGCATGTTAAGCTGAGAAAGGTACCTCAGGAATCCCAGCAATATGGTAGTATAGATTTTCAGACATACACAAATACAGGGTGGATTTCGAAGTTTTGGGGGCTAGAGCTCATGCAGTCAGCACTGGGTAAACCACTGCACTGAACTTTAATTTGGCAGTGTTCCAGCCTCCGCTATTTTATTGTATCCTAGTTTGCATGTCTGGTATCATATCACATGGACATCCCCCCGAGCAGCACCCTTGAAAGAAATTGAACCAAAAGTGTCTTACGAATATCCCACATGGAAGAGAACCGGTTACATACAGCAGTCACAGCAGCTGCTCCTGTTCTTGTATCATCATGTCTGTTGTCAACCAACAGATGTGATGATGGAAAGAGAAAAAGGAGCCTGGAAGGAAGCCTGGCAACAATTTGGATACTTTGGGGAAAAATACTTGATTACTGTGTGTGATTTCAGCTCCATGGGCTGGCATCATTGCTAAGCTGGACAGAAATGCTGGGCAGGCATAGGGAAGAAGCACATCACATATCTCATCCCATCTCTCTCTAGCAGGCAGGGCAAGCGTGTGGCTTTTTACGTGCCCAGGTGAGTTCATGGAGCCCTGTGATGTGGAGGGCCGTCCTGGCCCAAAGGCTTCCCTCAGTTGCTAATCCCCTTGTGTTAGCTGCAGAGATTGCAGAGCATGGGCAGAAGTTGCTCTGAATCAGCGTGGTGAATTCCCGTCTTCAGGTTTGAGGGATTTTTTCCCAAACTGTGCTCCCTCATGCCACTGCAGCAGGTCCTCAGGGCAGGGGTGGGCCGGGCTGCAGGGATTTAAAGCATTGCAGAGGTTTCGTTCAGGAGGTCTGTGCTGCAGCAGATGACACCCTCAAGGGATCATTATTCCCAGTAACAATCCCAAGTTCTGGATAAGCTTCCCCCAAACCCAGCTTTGTTATTTTCTTAATAGCGAGTGTGGTGGAAAGCACTCTCCTGAAAGCTCTGGAAGCTGATGGTCTGGTCCATAAAGGGGCTTGGGTGCGTGATGCTCCTCACCAGTGGTTTTTACTGCACAGCTGCTTTTACCCAGCTTCTGGCAGCATCACGGTGGCACCAGTGGTTAAGAGTGCAAAAGCAGCAGCTGTGATTTTAGCCTCTTTTGGTCTGGACAGTCATCTGTGAGGCACTAAGAGAGCTACCTCCTCGCTAGGTCACTACAGCTGTTGGTCACTGCTGACCTGGGCCGGATTTGAATGCTGGGTCCCAAGATGAGAGTTTTCTTCCTGGAAAAGTCGCTCTTCCTGGAAAAGTCTTTCATTTCTCCGAATGGATGTGGGGAAAAGAAGAAAACGCATCCCCAGGCTTTTACTTCCATGCTGGCATTGCATTGCTTCCTGTGACCCTCTCTCCTCCCAGCAATGCATGGCTTTAAGGTTGCATAGGCTGGGTGGAATATATTTTAGAGCGAGACTCTATTTAGCCGTGATGTCAACTGCAGCCAACTATAAAAAGCTCAGTAATGCTCTTTGAAAGTGTAACAGCTGCTGCTCTACACAGTCTCTGGTGTATTACCAGTCCGCCCTATTTCACGTGCACACAACCAAAATAAAATATTATAGCAATCATTATATAGTTCAAGGAATTTGGGACACAAATTCCCCAGAAACCAGGAGGAACTCAAGGTTAGCCAAACTGGGTAATTTTACACCGTTTGTTAACAGAAAGGTAATTCTATCTGGCTTTGCAACGCAGCCTGACTTTTACCTAGCACTTGACTACGTGCTATTAGCAATGCCTACACAGTGACAGCAGAGCAGCAAACCTTGCCTTTGGGCAGTTTTGCTGGCCGCTGTTCACACACAGTTATAAATTGAGCTCGTCTGTACTGCGTGGGGCAAGTCCAGCAATATGAACAACACCCGAAGCCTGGTTTTGTCCTTAACTGGGTGTGGCCACATATATTTGAAACCACACTACGCAGGTTCAGAGTTCCCCTAAAAACAGGGCTGTTAAGGAAAACATAATCTATTAATCTAGAGTGAACAGAGAGAAGTGAATGACTGTGGAATTGTGCTAGGGCGACACGCCACTGCAGTACTGGAGATGGGGTCTCGGCTGGGTCTCCAAGGACAGCACTGAAGCTGTGGATGCCGTAGTAAAGCTGATTCTTTCCTAAAATCTGAACACAGAACATTTAGGAGTAATCCCCGCATTTCACTCTGCGGACTTCCTTCTGTTGAGGACCTTGATACATTTTCCAGGGCTGCGTCTGTTTTACTAAAACACGGGAAGGCTGAGCGACCTGCTTGCAGCTGTGAAAGCCAGCAAGCAGCAGAGCAAGAAGGAGAGCCTGGTTGCTCTGGTTCTGCTTTCCCCCTTCCTTTCCCTTCCCTTCTGTCACTGGGCCTGCTGTCTGCTGCGCTGACACTACCAGTGAGCCATTTCACTTCAGCTTTCTGCAACCAAATGAGACAGCTCGAACAACTTGTCTGACACAGGTTTGGAGCGGTGGTGAGCTCAGCAGTCTGCGAGGAAATGGTTGGCTGCCAAGCACGGCTGTTACCAAAGGTGACGGGACAGTTAGGCAACGCGAGGAATGATTTGGCATCAGACAAAGGCGCCGGGATGGAAACACGCGCACGGCGGGACGGGCTCGGCTGTGTCTCTGAGCGCTGGCTGCACCCAGCTCCCAAGCAGGGATGTTTGATCCATGAGGAAACTGGAGGCATCCAGAAATGAAAGCAAGCGGCCTCCAGTCGCAGGGGAAGCTGGGGAGGGAGCCAGGGAGTAGCCTCAGTTCCCCGGGCACAGTGCTGCAGGCGCTGGCCTGTCCTTCCCTGTCGGCTCTCTGGAAACCCTTCGGGCTTCTCCACTTTGCCAGGGCGCTCGGCTGTTCCCCGTGCTGCCGTACAAGCAGCCTTAGCAGGATGAGGAGCTGATGGGGGGAGCTTGTTTCTTCTTCTTTCTAATACACACGCAAACACACCGTACGGTGGTTTAAATAAAGTGATGCTGAAGAAGGGTGACTTGTGTCAACAGAGAGGTGAATTTGCATGCTACAGCGTGTAGCAATATGCTTTCAGGTAAGAGCTGGCACATTTTTTGTGTCCAGCCATGTATGCATAATGGTATCACAGGGGGAGGCGAGCTGCTGCGGAATTTAAGGTTGTGGCTTTTTAATGGCACCTAGGAAACAGGATACTGGAAATCCTTGAACATTCAATAACTTCCCAGCCAGAGCCTTTATTTGTCCTCTAATGTCTGCAGATTATTTAAGACTTTACTATATCCCTTGATAACTAAGAGCTCAGTTCTTTAGCTATTGAGCAGCCTCCATTCTCAATAGGGACGGCTGAGACTTTTTGCAAAGCTTTTGTCTTACCTTTGTCTGAGGCTTTGCAACAACTAAGTGGCTTCCACACTCCTAGGAGCGAGGCTGGTAAATCATTGGCCATGAGCCAGTTTGTTCAAAGAAGAAAAGAAAATAGTACTGCAATCCTACACGGGTGACAAGATGAAGCTGTCTGTCTCGTACAATAGCCATATAAACGTCAGGCTCCTGGCATTCTGACTCCTTGGCTATGATTTTTCACAGTGACCAAGTAATTTATTTAATCCCTTCGCTACCTCTTTGTAGAGTCTTGGAGCTTTAGGGTGTCAGAAGGCATCATCAAACTAACTCCTGTGAGGCATTAGGAGGCAAGCTCTTGCCATGTGTCACTGGGGTCAAAAAAAGAACTCTTCTTTCAAAACAGATGTTTTCTCTATAATATATTTTACAGGTTGAGGAAAACAAGCTCTTTCAAAGAAGAAAATGAATTGAAAGCTTGGATCCTTTTGCAATGAACGCGTTGCTAAAGCTGGCATCTCGTTTCTTTGACTTGTGGTTAGAGACATTTTCTTCAGATCTTCAGGACTTCCCAGTCCTCCTGAAGTTTTTTTCTCCTGACTCCTAGGTGATTGTTAAAAAGATCAAAATTCTTAGTTTGCAGTGCATTCAATTATTTGCCTCTAAATAAGTATTCTTTTCATCAAACTGCTTGTATTGGATACTTTTACTTACTTCTGTGGGACTTGGGAGTCCTAATCATGACCAGACCCTTCCTGACATGACCACTAAAGCCTGGGGACTGGATAATTCTGTTAAAGTGATCAACAGTGAGATAATTACATTTTTGCACACAAAACATAGTGAGGGGGTCGGAATGAATACCCACTGACCTGAATGTGGCATTTCACACCACAGTGATAAGGTTCAGCCAGCAAAGATTGCTACTGCCCTCTTTTTGAATAGAGAGGATTAGCAAGAACCGGCTGTCTGTCGTGGCTAACGCGTTAGCGGGAGGTGCTGGGCATGCTACTAGTGATGTTTGGGACTCCCATCTGGCAAGGAATTTCCTTCCCCAGGTTTTGATCTGGAAAGAAAGGTCAGTTGCTGTTGTGAATATCAGAGCCTGTTCTCTAGCTGGAAAATATTGTTGTTTTGCTGTTATAGAAAGGCTCCTCGATGATTACAATGACGGGCACTCTGTGGAGGCCTGTAATAAAAGCAACACACAAAAGGAAATCTTACATCCACGTAGTTCTGAGCCTAAGGGCTTGTCTGTACTAGAGATTATTATTTTTTTTTGCTGTGAGTTTCTCAGTGAGGTTAAAGACACTATTCCTGCGTATGTCTGTATAGCTACATCTAAACGAGGGGTTTTATCAGCATAACTATGTCAGCAAAAGACCCAGCTCTTAATTCACATAATTGCCCTGGTAAGGCTCCTTAAGTGGAGGCCAGCTTATACAGATTCTGCAGACGGAAGGAAGCAAGAGAATTGCTCCTTTCATCATGATAGCGTTTTATCTCAGGGGCCTAGTGCTGACATTTTGAGTGTTGTTAACCTCGGCTATTTTAGGACCGGTGTGTAGGAGCGCACCACCACTGAATCAGGCACTTGGATATTTCTCTCCTGGGAATACAGTTCAGAAATCTGGCTCATGAGATGTAATCACCTCAGTTAAGCTTTTCCTTTGAGAACTTCTTTTCTACTTCTTGCCCTGTTTTTTCGATGAGACTCTCACATGCCAGCCATCCTGGACCTTGTTTTACATTAGATGATACACAATGAGGTGCCCAGTGGATGTCTCCATGATTACTTTAAATTATATGTTAATACATCAATTCCTCTCCTCATTCAAAGATTTCATTATCTTGCAGCAAAGCATGTGAAAGGAAGAGGATATGTGTCTCCCTATATTTAAGAGGAAAAACACATGACCTGTTCAGCAACAATTCCTTTCAAGATATGGATTCCTCTCAGCAAGGTATGGACCAGAGGCATGTAAATAAGGTAGACATTTTAAGCCAAAGGGGCTGGGTCAGATTATGGAAGTACTAAATGTGCCGGTCCTGAACTCTGGCTTGGTGAAAAATGAGGGTTTGGCAGTTTAGGGAGATCCTGCCTGCCACTCCCTTTGCCATCTCACTCATTCACACTCCGCTCCTTGCAGCCCTTCACCCTGACAATTGTACTGACTCAATTATGGGGCTGGGCTGTGAACCAGCTCTGGGAATAAAGCCAGTTTAAAAACAGAGAGAGAGAGGGTGGGGTAAAAAGAAGGAGGCTGCATGTCACCATGAGCCAGTATTGCCACCGAAACCCCATGGTACCAAAACACAGCCTTCTGCAGTGACGGGGAGAGCAGCCACAGTCTCTCTTAAGAGGAACATCTGCAAGTCAAGAAAAGGCACAGATACCACTGCAGCCCATACGCAAACTTGGGTTTGTGACTCTGCCTTGCAACAAAGGATCTTGCCTTACTTTTGTAAGAAAGGATGTTACTGCTTATCTCCTTTGAGGACAGCTTGCTCACAGATACAGAGAATGGGAAGTCCTGTCTCAGTAATTTGTCCTGTGCTGTCCATTCGGAAACCAGAGTGAGGAGGTTTTAGCTCCATGTTTACGTCTTTGTTCAGCAGCCCTGCGCACCATAATCTGCTCTGATTTTATTATCCTTAATGAGAAAGAAAAAAAAAGGGAAAAGAAAAATGATGTCAAAATGCTATCACCAGTCTGATGGGGCCTGTGTGATTCTCAGCAGTTCTGCTGTGCAGCAGATTCCAGTCTACGGTTGTTGCTGCTGCGAACAACTTCCAAGGTCCACAAAAGCCACAAAGAAATGGAAGTCCATAGATTTAGTCCTGCTGTGCAGGATCTGCCTCTCCACTAGCAGTCCACAAATCAGAAGAGGTTGAAATTGCCTGCTGGAATACAAAGCTACTTGCACAGGATCAGGGAGATAAAAATACACTTCCGGCACCGAAAATACGTTCATTAGAGCAGAAAAGCATAGGCAGGGAAGCAAACTATCTAGTGATCTGACTCTTCCAGTAACAGCGGGGCGGCTGGATTGGTGTGGCTGCTTCTTAGGGTGCAGTTTGGTATTACAGCTGAGCTGCCCTACAAGCTAGTTGCTGTCCGTATTTCCTGTTCACATTGCTTTCCTTATATTGCATCTAGTGGCAGTGTGGCCACAGGACGAATCTGTTCATCTGGCTGATAACAGCGGCAAACTAACCGTGCCATAAAAATGAGTAGTTTTCAGCCAGATCAGCCAGCTGAATCAACTCACCCTGAAGCCACTCCATCGCTAGATGCAGCACGAGGGAAAGGGCAGGAGAATGCAGCTGGGAGCAGCGGTGGAGTGCGACCACCGCTATTTGGCATGTTCCTGCTGCTGCCAGTGCTTTCCTGACCCCTCGGTGAACCAGGCCTGCTCTCTAAGCCAGCAGAGAACTAACCCAGCACCTAGGAATCAAATAGTTTTCTGCCTGCTTGATAAGGTGAAGGGGATTGCTGAGAGGTCTGACGAGCTGGCAGCAAGGATTCTGATGGGAGTCTGTGGTGTGTGGCTGGGAGCAGACCAGGGCAGCTCCTTCTGACAGCAGCCGTTTCATGAAACCTCATTCTCAATTTAACCCAAAGCAGGGAAAAAAAAAATCCAAACAACAACATACAAAAGTGAGCCACAGCTGAGCAGATGGGAACCAGCTGCATGCTCTCCATTAAAAAGAGTGCATCTGATAATTAGATGAAGAGGGACAGTTTAACACATGCTTTTGAAAGGTGTGTTATGCTTCTGTTTGCTGAATGGAAGGAGCGACATGAATAGCGACACGTATCGCACACATAGCCTTGCTCTTCCCAAGGGACAGGCAGAAGGGTCAGCAACCAGTTTTGCGAAGAAATCCCTTCTCTGCCTATCATTTCCTGTGCCACTGGGTAGCTTGGAGGCCCCAAGGCAGATATAATTTATTTGAAAATAAAGCCAAAAGGAAAGGGAAGGGAATAAAATGGTGGGAAGAAACTGGTGGTATATAGTACAGCACAAAGGAAGATGTGCCTGGAATATCAGGAGAGTTCAAGGGCAGGAACAAGCTGGCTCCGCAGGGCCCTTTGGGGACACAGGCCAGTTGGGATCAGACCCTGACCCAGAGGAAGGACTCCCTCCTGGAGGAGTTTTAAAAGAGCATCCATAGGTGCTCTGAATTTACATGGGTGGAAATCATTCATCTGGCTGTTGATTCACAGTTTTTCCTGGGCAGATAGCCCAAAACGCAATTGCTAATTGCATCAATTTCCATGTTCTCTCTTCTGTAAAATCACTTTATTAGAGGAATTGGTTAAATTCAGGAAGTGCTGAAATTCCCGGCAGTATCTTGTTTAGCAAAGACTTCTTGGTAACAGTGCGGTACTACCTCTCGCAGCTCATGTGCCTGTAAAAGGCGTGATCGTTTACAGAGTTACGCTGCTGCAGATGCAATCGTATCAGCGTAAGACATATTAAACTGGTATCGCTTTTTTTATTACCCTGAACTGTTCTTTTATGATCATCTGTAGCTGGTATGGCGGCATCCATGCTATGGGGTGTTTGCTGTCTGTCAAAATGGGAATATTTAGTGAAGATGGACTTTAGCACATGTATATTTCCTCAGGAGTCACTCTAGCACTCTGTCAATAAACCCGTTTTCAGCAGTGTTTGCTGACACGGCTAAAAAGGTAATGCCAGACCCTACATCCGATTAACTGTTATTCTGCACCTTGTGTAATAATTTAGAGAAGTCCGTGTGAATGTCACCATGAATTACTACATAAATGCAAGGCAGCAGCACAGTCAACGGTGTTAGCTTCAAAGCAGAGACAACTCTTATCCCCCCCGCTGTAGAGAGGTCCCAGAAGGGATGGCAGCTCGTTTGCAAAATTGCAACTGTGCTGCGATCTGAATTTCAGAGTCGCCCAACAGGAACATGAAGCACACAGCACTATTTGCTCTGGGGTGTAAGGCAAGATTAGACCATGCTTTAAAGGAGGCCTCTTGAAGGAAAAAAAAATGGGATTGTGGTTATTTTCAGGCATTGACCCAAATTGCATACAGGCTTCTACTCGGAAATTGCATACAGGTTTCTACTCAGAAAATTACCTTTCTCTTTTTTTTTTTTTCTCTCTCCCTCTGTTTTTCGAGTTTCCACTAGTTCTTAGAAAAACTGAAACTATTTAATCCAGAGGAGACCATGGTGGAGGTCTTGCAGAAGTGGATTCGAAGTGTTCCCTTGCTTAACTGAAAAGTAGAACCATAAAATCTTGGGTTGGCTTACTTTTCTCCACAGATACACAACATTTGAATAAACAAGTAGTGATAAAAAAAGGACAGATTTAAACGACTTAGGAGATTTTCTCCCAATTAATCCTGTGGTGCCATTATACACTCGGTTGTCCTAGATCTGCCAGTCCCTGTAGGTCCAAACCCAATTTACTGCGCATGCACAAAAGGCTGGAGTATGATTCTTGAGTTTAATGTGTGCTGAAGATCTAAAGAGCTACTGCTACTGAGAAGATCCGAAGTCTGTCACACGTTCAGTAAGGTCACCCTGGGCTTCTAAACTTCAGGAAAACCAATAAACAGCCACAAAAAGCAGCTTGGTGGTAGATGAGGTTGAGCGGTCACCAAAACGGGCAACACTGGCAGATCCACTGTAGCTCCTGGGACAAAGATGTTTTTCAACAGGCTTCCAAAAAAAATTTCTATAAAATGACTGGAATCAAGAGACCTATAAGGAGAAAACAAAAATATTTACACATACTCTTTAGTCTAGATTATATCGGCAAGAGTGATGTAGAGACATAAGCACAAATCAAATTTATTTTCCTTCGTGTCGCTAGCAGAGTTGTGAGTCCACTACACCATAACAGTGCCTCCATGGATGGTTTTACAGGGTGAGATCAGCTCTTAACCAAACAGCTTGTATCCATCCTTTAAGGAAAGGCAGACAGACAAAGAGCAAGCCTGTAATTTAAAGCAAAAGAACTTGAACACTTTCTTCCTTCTGGTCGTGACCTGTTCCAGACAGTACAACTCTCACAAATGCAAAATGAAGACAGTAAAAAGAGGAACAGAACTGTCATGTTCTGGAAAAAGGTAAATCCTGTTACTACTCACAAATGCAATTCAATTGCCAAACCTTGGGGAATTTAATTCTTCCATTAATCTGGTCACCCTCCCAGAGATGCATGTAGCCTTTCATTCCATGCAGTCCTCTCTCCTCTGTCCCAGCCACAAGAGCTCTGGGCTGGTACGGTAACACTAGGGCTGGGAGTGCCGTTCACACCTGGTTTATTTAACGTAGCCATGCCCGAGAAGCTGATAACGATATTTTCATAGTGAATGATTTGCATTTCTGAGCCCATAGCACAGTGCCAGACCCAGCGGAGATGTTCATTTGAGATAATCAAATATTTAGCAGCCGTTGCTCTAGCAAATACCACATTAGGCCACATCTTACAAAGCGGGGCTCCTTCCTCTGTGAGCCACCCCCGTGCAAGCGGGACTTCTCCAAAGGACAGCCCCCACTGCAGGAAGCACACGGGTTTCACCCATGGGTGCCTGGGAGGACGGGCTGGCGGTCTGGTACCTGCCAACACCAGGAAGAGCAGAAGAGCTGTTTGTTTAAGTGAGACTAGCGCTCTGTGAACATTTTAATGGCTCGCTGTATAATTGCAATGAGTAGGTTGGTATTTTAAGCTGCTAAACATTCACCAGCTTGAATTAAATAATTCATGTATTCTATATAAAGTTTCTAGGTCTACATTTCTTAGTGGAGGGCACTGTTGCTGGACTAGACTACCTCTCTGGGACTGGAATGTCTTCTGTGCTTCTTTTCCCATGCAGAACCAGCTGTTACAAGAAATAAATGAATAATTTACTGGCTTAACTTAGCATTTTCATCTTATCTGTGAAGTAAGCTAAGGGTTTTCCCAAATACATAAACTATTGGGAACTCTGTCATCATCATTCAGGAAATACTTCTTCATTTACAGGATTCATGATCAAGTCACTGAAGGTGTTGGAAGTCATATGGGCTGTGTGCCAGGGATACTGCAGAACTGATGCCATAAGAAAATATTTATGAAGCACAGACTCCACAAGCTAAGCAGGAAATCTGTCAGATCAAAACTTTGAAAACAGACGTTTTAATACAAGCGATTTCATAAATGAACTAACAAATCTTAAAGTGAAGATGGAGTGACAGACTTGTAAAGCAGGGTGCAAGCTTGCATTGAGGAGATAAAATCATCTGTTCTGCTGTTAGTCCAGTCTGTGAGATAGCACGAAATATCTGCTACGGAGAACTGTGTGCCCTGGAGAGCTCCAACCATCAAAAGATGATGATACACCCTTGTTCTGCAGTCTTTGGCAGGAAAAAGCAAACAATACAGTGCTATGTTTGATCTTCAATGAAAAAACAAAAACAAAAAGCTAGTGAAGAAGCTACAGAGGGCCTCCACTGGTTGTAAAATTTCTTTTTTAAGCTTAGATGAGTCATCTGTATCAAATTCTGCCCAATTTGTAGTAAATAGTGTCCTGTGTGGCATTCACTCTCTCAAGAAATGCTAACTGGAAATTAAGTACCTTAAGCTTTATGCTTTTCCCTCTCACCCAAAGGCTTCAAAGCACTTTGGATGTGTGTCAATAAAATCTCTTCAGCATTCCTGAGAGATCAGCAGATGCATCTATAACCACCTCGAACGGTAGATAAACTCCTAGGCAGCGTGACCGACTCCAGGGGATAACCCCAGAAATGGAGGGCAGGCAGAAGTATTGGGGATGCGGGGAAATTCCACATGGACCCCTGAGTTTCAGGAGGTTGCAGAGCTGTGCAGCTCTCTTCCTTTGCATCGGTTTCATGAAAGACCAGACACAGATGCTCCGTGTCTCAGGTGTGCAGTCTGCATCTCAGTTTGGGTGAGAAACGTGACCAAGAGCACTTAATGCTATACTGAAGTCCTGTGAGGATCGCTCGCATTGGGAACAAACCTCCGTAGCCATGTGTGGGAGTGACTCTCTTGCCTCGCCTAGCGCATGATAATAGTAGTATTGTAGAACGGTGTTTCATGGTCACAAGGCAGTGAGCTAAGCGCAGATACAGCTCCTGGAGAAATAATTCCCTTGTACTTTTTTCTTTCCCTGGCTCGTTTCAGGCCTGTGTGGTGCCTGAAGCATGTTTCCTGAGAGTTGTCAGTGTCAGTCCCCATGCTACCTTTCTGCTAGAGCAAGAGGCTTTCGATCTGTGCCACAAAGCTGCTGAAAAATCACTATTCCCTTCTATAAAGCAGCCAAAAAGCACACTGAGCCTTCAGCAGCAGTTCCCCAAGCCCTAAAGTAACCTCCTGCGCCCTGGGATGGGGGGCCGAGGCTGTCCTACATCCCGCCCGGGGGAAAAAGGGGGCGAATTTATTTTCAGCCCCATCCCTACGAGGAGGAAGGCCGCCACAGGCCCCCGGAGGCCGGCCAGGCGGGATAAAGGGGGCCGCCAGGCGCCTCACGGTGGTGGCCGCTGGAGCCCGTGAGGCGAGCGGGCCCCTGCGGGCGCAGCCTCCCGCTGCCAGCCGCCCGGCTGGGTCAGGGCGCCCCGTCCTCCTGCCAGGGCCAGGGCCGGAGCCGGAGATACAGAGGAAGCCGCCTTCGAGGCCTCAGCCGGCCTGATGCGCCGCCCGCCAACGGCCGCTGGGGCGGGGCGTGGGCAATGGGGCGTGGCCGGAAGTTCCGGGTCGGAGGGAACAGGAAGTCGGGACGTGGCCGCCGCAGCGGAGCAGGAGGCGGAGGGCGGGAGGAAGGCGGCGGAGGATGGCGGCGGTGCTGAGCTCGGACCGGCTGGAGGTCTCGGTGGACGGGCTGACGCTGAGCCCCAACGCCGAGGTGCCGCACTGTGATCCGGGGCCGGGAGAGCCGGCGGCGGGGCGGAGCCGAGCGAGCCCCGGCTCCCCGGGCCAGGCAGAGGCCGGCGGCGAGGCGGCGGAGGAGGCGACGCTGAGCCCGGAGCGGCGCTGGGGATTCGCGCTGGAGGAGCTGTACGGCCTGGCGCTCCGCTTCTTTAAAGGTGAGGCCTCAAGGCGACGTGGCTAGCAAACCCCCCGCCGGGACCGGGGTGGCGAGGCGGGAGCCGCCGCGTCCCGGGAGCCCCAGATCCCGCGGGAGCCTCCGCGTCCCGGGAGCCCCGGATTCCCCGGGGGTCGGTGTGGCGGGCGCGGCGGCGAGTCGGGGCGGTCGGACGGAGGCGACTTGCGGGGATGGGGTTTCCCTGGGGCGGGGGGAGAGGCGGCCCCAGCCGCCTTGTGTGCCCGCAGCCAGTGGCCGGGGAGGCATTTCCTAGGGTTTGCACCGCCCGACCTAAAAACACAGAAAAAAATTAAAATAATAAAAAAAAAATCTTTGCTTGCGGCGTGCGGAGAAAAGCCTTGCAGGCGTAGGCGAAGAGTGCTCTCCGGGGGTGTTGCCGAGGCTGCTGACAGCCCGGGTGCTGGCGTGAGATGTCGTGCCGTCTCCATGGGATGCCAGCTCCATGTCCGGCTCCGCAGCCTCCTGTGGCCGGGGCTCCGGCTGGCAGCTGGGCGAGGGAGCCGTGAGATGCCCGCAAGGATGTAGACCTGGAGCTGTTTGGCTTGGGATCCCCTGCAGCCAGGTTTGATTCCACAGGAAGGCGGAGGGACCTTGCCGCTCTTGCTTTCCTTGAGAGGAAGAAATCGAGGGTATGTTTTTTGAGGAAGAGCTGCCTTCGCTGTAGTGTTGCGTTGTTGTACAGCGTGTGAGCACCTCGCAGTGATGTGTGCCGCTTTGCTGGCTCTCGGGTGGCTGCTGTTTAACGTGGAGCACAGATCAGATCCTCTTAACAACCTGCCTGCACTAGGGAAGATACAGCTCCATACTTAGAAAGGTTGGGCTTGAGGCAGGCAGTTGTTAGATGACCCCCCAGGAAGGCTCCCACTTCTAAGGGCAAGCATACTGGCAGCTAGAAACTGTGCTAGAAGGACAAAATTGTCTGTTTCCTTTACGTTGGCTGACCTGCATCCTGATAATTGTTAGGAACATGTGAGGCTCTAAGTGGTTTTCTTGAGCCCTAGTTCTTTGACCCTGTTCTGATGCCCTTCCACAAAGCATTTTTTTTTGTTAGTGTGCTAACTTACAGAGATTTTTTTTTTTTCTTAAGCTGTAAGAACTATAAGGGATCATAAGAGTCTCAATTTCTTTTTTCTTTTTTTTTTTCCTGTGTCGGAAGCTGCTATGATCAACTGTCAGGTTGGAAGCATTGTGACTTCTGTCTCTTTACTGTTTCTGTAAAACAAGCTGCTTGAAAGGGTTCTGGTTTGGCTTAACGAGCGTTTGTTCTTAAAACATGATGCAGAAAGAATTGTCTCTGCAGTAGCAACCATGGCCTTATTTTGTATTGCGTTTAATATTCTACTGGAACCAGTATTGACAGTGTAAAAATTACACACTATGAATGAGCTTATCTACATTATTTATAACCTATGTCTATTATGTCTCGTGTTTTAATGAAACTTACGCTCTGCATTTATCTCATCTTGGATGGGGAAAAGTCAGTGAAGTGTTACTTGCTTCTAGATTCCAGTTCATTGTGTTATCTCAACAGTGAATTTGTTTTTGCCTTCCTTTTATTAAAAGCTTAATTTCAGCATGTTTCATCTTACTGCTGCTCTTCTTTTAACTTTCTGCAATTTCTTGTAACACATGTGTTTGCTTATAAGAGGAAAACTTTCCACATTGTGTGGAGTTGTCAGACTTCCCAAATGAAGACCTTGTTCCTCTATCCTTATGGCTGGAATAAAAGTCACATGAAGTCATTCTCCATATTTTCATCTGTAGTTTTTTTTCCTGGAAGTGACATAACACGAGGGGTTTTATTTATAAATGTGATGGTGAGTTACAGGAGCTTGTAATACTTGGATTACTGATTCCGCTAGCGTGCTCTGTATCTACATGTCTCCAAAAATAATTGGTCTCGTTTCCAAAGGATTTTCATGCATCCACTGTCAAAACAACTGTGGGAGTGGGCATGCTTGTATAGCAGCCTTGTAGATGCCAAGGAACAAATACGGATTCCTCCTTTACTTCAAGGAGGAACATATGAGGGATCTGAAGGCTGACCCATGTTAATAGGTCAATGCTGAGAGCTTGTTTCTGACCATTCCTCTAAAAACTACACTGATTTGGAGGTGGGGGTGTCTTTGAAAAACTTTGTCTGTCTTATAGCTAGTTCATAACCATGCCACAGTGTATATTAGCTACTCACATAGCTACCGTGGAACAAACAAGTGATTTGGGGCAGCACTTGTTTGGGAAAACGGTGATGTCGGGATTAACTGTGATTATTGGGATGGAAGGATCTTGTGTCGGGATGTCCACCAGAGGAGTCCCTGGGTGAGGTCAAAGGGTAAGCAGCGATCGCTAGTTAAGCAGCTTCCTTTCTGCTCCAGTGTACAGACTGAGTTGTCTGGTTGTAACTAGTGATGTATCTTCCTTGAAAAGCTGAATCTGATCAAAATACTTTGAATTTGCTTATTACAATGACTGCTAACACTTGTCTGTGGTGGCATATTGCATGTAACAGAATCGCCTGAAGACAAGACAGGGTGGGAGTGTGTATAAACAATGTGAAAAACATAACTGAAACTAGGCTAGGATATTAAAGAGACTCAAAGCTACTTTATTCTGTCTCTGATAAAGGCAGAAGCAGATCTAAAATGCTTGACCCTGGGTCAGTTCAACTGTCAGGCCTTGGGCTGCACAGGAGATGCATGCTAGCTTTTTTTAGCATCCATAATGGCTTGTGAAAAAAGCTTTTCAGAATAAAAGGCATAGAAAATAGGTGGTTAATAGTGTTCCAGTCCACTTTTCTGTGAGAATCAAGAGCATGCCTTACAATATGCACTCTTTCCCTTGCTGATCTATCGAGCCGAGTTCAGGTTGACCAGCATTTTGGCTGCCATTAAGAAGCTGCTCTGCTGTGCTGGATCCAGTGTGCAGTGGGGAACGCAGTCATGTTACTGAAATGGCTATGTTCCTTCATCTCTTGGACTGTCTGTAATTGTGTGCCCCGGGGCAGCTGGCAGAGAAGTGTCTCTGAGGGTTATACTGCCTGTGGAGCTGGTACGAGCTATGCTGGTGAAGGTACATTGTTTAAGGTGTGAGCTGTGTCCTGCAGTAGCAGGGGGTGGCTTGCGTCGCTCTGCCAGCAAATCTCTTCCAGTATCAGCCTGGCTTTATGGTTTTCCACATCCTGTCATTGAAATACCATCACACCCAACCTTCAATATATGACAGTCCCTGAAGTGTTCATGCACTGCCTAAAGTGATTTGCAGTGTACAGTAGACAGTATGCAAACCATATAATTTTGGTATCTAAAAACTCTGCTGGTACGTTAAGTACTCTAATTTTGACTGCTCCAAGTTCTTTCCTCCCTTCCTAACAAGAATGCATCTTCAACCTCAGCAATACACCATTCTAAATTAATTGTTTGACCTCTTTTTTTTTTTTTGAGGGCTAATTTGATGGCATGGTTGTAATTCATAAGTTAAGTAGGCTCTTGTTTTCAAGAGCATGAAAACCCCTATAATGTATCTACGTTTCATGTGAAGCTGAGCTTTGATCATGTTTAATTAGAAGGGCTGGTTGGTAACTCTTCTGTTGATGCAGAGCATCTTCAGGAGGGGAGAATTAGGAGTGTAAGAGTGTACTGGGATCTGCAGGCAGAAATTCAGTTCTTGCGCTTCTCAGTTTTGGTCTCGCTCATTAAAACTTTGCAAATGAACAGCATTAACATACGTGACTTCTGCTTTTAAAAGCTATGAGGTGAAAAATTGCACTTCGCAAACTGTTTTCTGGCTGCTTCTAGGTGACTCAACTATATGCTATCCCCTGGGAATTAGGCATTTAGTGTGAGTACAGTAGGTGAAGTTGGAGCAGAAGCTGCAGCATGTTGTGCCATGTTTCTTACAGGGGAAAAAAATCTGAAGTTACATAGCAGTAAAAGTATCTTGCATGATGCAGTCTCTTAAGAATATTCCTTAAACTCCCTTGAGTCTAAATTTGTGGGTTTATACCAATTCATGTCAACAGTGCAGTGCTATGTAGTCACATAAGCCTCTGTTATCTGCTTTGCATTGCTAGTTACAGCTTCATCTTTCCGTTTTCTTTGCATGCCAACAGAAATGGTGGTCTTCAAGCATACAGTTAATTACCTGTAGTGCAAGGAGGGTGGTTAGTGTTGTAAGTACTGATTTTTCTGGAGTATTCAACTGAGTTGCCCTCAATGGATCTCAATTTTGCGGGCATCTGAACAAAGTAGCCACTGTCAAGGAGAGCAGTGGTATGAAGGGCTATTAGGCGTGCAGGGATTTCCCTTCCAGGGGTGACAACACGGTAATAGCATGGTGTGGTTTTGTGGCACACGTCAATGAGGCCTGAGCTTGCAGTAAGTGGGAGCCAGTCTTTCTCCGTGTTCTGGGTGAACTGCTTCATGTCTTTAGGGAAGTGCATGTTTATATATATGTCTGTGTATATATATGGGCCCTTACTGCAGAATGCCTAAAGCATCGTAGGTCCATAGCGTGCCTTGTTCATGTAACCATACCCTTAAGCACTACTTGAGTTTGATCTGTTAGTGGCTGCTGCTTAAGCGTAACCCTACTTGACTTGATAAACTGCCCTTTCAGGTGAATGATGGTTTGAAGTATTGTCAGGAAAGAAGCCTCCTGATCTTCTGTAAGAAAGCTGAGCCTTTCTCTGGCCCTGTTGGGTCAGGCATACCAGTGGCATAGGGAGGGCTGTATAGTTACTGTACTACTGCTGTGTACATCCTTCGGAATTCTCGGTGTGTTCCCTAGAGCTCTTTGAAGTTCTTCAGCTTCCTGACAGCTGTATTAGATGTGAGGGTAATAACCTGCTTAAATGGTATGTTCACGGATGCTTGAATAAATTTGACACTTCTACTTGTCTGGACTCACTAATGTTCTTTTTGGCATAATTGACTCTGTAGATGGCTTCAGGTCCTCTGGTTCAGTTTAATGGCAACAATTCCAAATCTTTGGGATAACTATACAGTGTGGCTCACGCTGAAGAATTCAACTGAAAAATAGGCTAGTATACAGCTTTGCTCTCTTGACTAGCTCCAAATACTTTGAGAGTTTGCTTCCAATCTGCATTATCTACAAGTCACTGAATGCCTGTCTCATTTCTCTCATCTGTCTGTTTTCCTCTCTTATTTAGCTGGTTTGTTCTTTTTCCCTTGGGTCACCATTCTTAGTAAATGCAGATTTTGGCTTTCCTTGATAGTGAGGGCTTGAGGTCTGACTTCTCTATTCTGTGAAAATGCAGGCGTGCTGTGTATAGCACAGGAAACAATGGGTTTTTTCCCTCTTTTAACCCTCTTCAGAAGTGAGTTCAAATACTGATGATGATAGCTGACTTAAGTAGCAGTCTAGTACAACAAACAGCTATGGGTTTTGGCAGACAACTGTAGGTATACAGGTTGTGCAAGGTGAACTATGCCATAGGGACCCCCTTGAGAAGTGTACTTAGCTCAGAAGCCTGTCAAAATTTCAATGTAGTACCCTTATCAATTGACTTGCTTTTGAGCATGCTACCCCAGGATATTAAGTATGATTTCAAAGTGTGGGCTGTTTATTGAGGCTAATGGAAGTGCTTGCTACCTAATAAGGAAATTCTGAGTTAAATGTGAAGAATTGAGGATAAAGCCAAAGGTTGATTTGGGTGGCCTGAGCAAAGGAGACCTGAGACCCAGGGAGAGAGCTTACCAGGAGGTGGTGATTTGCATCTCCTAAGGATCACAGACTTGTTGGGGTGGAAAGGGACCTCTGGGGATCCTCAAGTTTATCCTTCCTGTTCAGAGCAGGCTTCTTGGGACTGTGTCCATTTGGGTTTTGAATATCTCCAGGGATGGAGACTTCAAAACCTCTCTGGGCAACCTGTTCCAATGCTGGATTATGCTTAAGTAGAATTTCCTTTATTTCAGTCTGTGTCATCTGCTTCCTGTTCTTTCACTGGATACCGCTGAGTAGACTCTGGTTCAGTCTTTACATCCCCCACTTCTCCACCCCACCAGGTATTTTTGGAAGTAGATATTTTTGTGGAGAAAGGCTTCTGGTGTTTGAAGCTGGAAGCTGTATTTGCTGTAAGGTGGTGTGACGCTGGGGGAAGAGCGAATGCTTGAGATTCTGGAAGAGTGAAGTGGACCTCTAGGAATGAATAATAAGCAATTAAATGTTTACCTTCCTAATTCTTTGATTCTGGCTTCAAAATGAATGGCATACACATAGTGGTTCCTTGTGATGTTTTAATTGACTCAGTACAGTAACACACTGAACATACCCTGTCAGAAATACAGCTTCTTGCTGTGACTTGCAAATGCTTTCCCTCTGGGGTTGTTTCCAATTTTCAGAAGTATTTGCTCTGAGTTTCTCAATAAGCCATAGTAGAGGTATTTCCCCTCCTCTTTTGTTCTGAGACTTTGCTTCTTTTCCTGTTAATAACTCTATTCACAAGCATCAGCTGAGCAATTTTGCAATATGTAAATGTCAGCCCTAAAGTCTGGCTGTGAATTGGACTGTTCAGTTTGGGGCTGTAAACAACTTGCTCCAAAGGAGAGCTGGAAACTAGTGGCAGCTCTGCCTGCAGTTCCTGACTAAACAGAGAGCAGTTAGTAGTACAGTTGTATGAAATGACTGTGTTTGCCTCTGGTAATAGCTTCCTCATTTCAGCCCTTCCAAAAGGAGATCATGCTTATTTATTTGTTTTCCTGTTCAAGTAAAAGGTCTTTTTTTAACAAGCAGTGTAATTACATATAGTGGTGCCTGTTTCTTTGATATGTTTTGACAGCTTAAATGTGCTGAGGTAAGTCCTAGCTGACTAATTCATATGCAATCTTAAATCAATGCAAGTCTCTTCTTACCAGTAAACGCGTGGCAGGATCTAACCGGGACGGCTTCAGAAGTGTTGTTGGCATGGAGCCATCGGAATTCTGGTTATGTTCAGGCTTATGTTACCCGTGTCTTATGGCCAGAGCGCTCTGTACATGTTGGTGCTGATGGAGTCACCTCTAAGACTTTTCACTGTGAGGGGTTATTCCAGCTGCCTTGGCAAAGTGCCACAATCAAATTCCCTCAAGGAAAACTCTCCCTTAATTCTAATTTTTCCTCTCTGCAGTTTTCCTTGTCTCGGACCTTGCTTGTCCTGCTTTCATCGATGTGAAGAACATGAAAGGGGAGCAATCTATAAAGTTAACATTACACCTTTCTTTGCGGAAAATCCTTCCTATCCACACTACAATAGAGTTGGCAGATACATTTGAATCCAAGTTAAGGTTTTTAAATATTTCAGATATATAGATCCATATGGTATGATGTTCAACTAATTAACATAAATATTTATGTGATAACTTACTAGCTAAGATTAACTCTAGATGGTATGATGACAAACACTTCACGATTAAGTTTCAGCAGCTGAAGTAGATGTGTTTCTTCAGGACAGGTCTATATTTTATTTGAGTAGAACTGAATTAATTTGTCTAACCTTTTGTGACTTACCTTTCTTATTCCTTTTTTACGGAGGAAATCATGGTAGAGGTTATTCAAAATGCTCTTTGCTGTCCTGTGCTTGCTTAATCACAACAGTGAAATCTTATTTTTTTCTGCAGAAAAAGATGGCAAAGCCTTTCATCCAACATATGAAGAAAAACTCAAACTTGTGGCGCTGCACAAGCAGGTTCTGCTGGGACCTTATAACCCTGACACTTGCCCTGAAGTTGGATTCTTTGATGTGCTGGGGAATGATAGAAGGTAAAAGGGCTGGTGCTCTTCTTGGTCTTAATTCTGCTTTTCCTCTCTGAAGAAAACATCATCCAATTTCCACAATAAGAGAAGTATGTGGGTTGTGTCAGTGTGTGTGTATGGTAGTGGAAAGTGAGGGGCCTCTTCAAATACATCGTAGAAATCGGAGTCACGGTTCAGTAAAGGAGCTAACAGAAAATTGGTGAGTTTTTTTAAACCACATTAGGAAAAGCTGCTGTGCCTACAGTCTGATTTCTCATAGTAGTTTAGGACTTGGCTAACTCTGCATTAATGTGCAGGCCCATGTTTTGTCCTATCTCCACACTGGGGTTACAACAAGCCAAGCGTTTTGCTGATGGTAACAGCATTCACCATAGCTTTTGTTAATACCAAGGGTAACTTCTGAAATCAGAAATCTGATGCATTCAAACTCTGAGTAAATTTTGATGAGATCTAGGCAGTCTCAGGCACATCTCGTGTACTGCTTGCGGTTCAGGCAGCAGTTCTCTTGTTCATTGTTGCTATTTCTAATTGTGAAGGCGATGTGCAACACAGCACTGGCTTCTCAGAGCTTGACCCGGTGTACTGCTTTTGCCCAGAGGTATGTAGCTTTCCTTTAGGAAGAACAAGGCTGTTGCATTCAGCTGTCTGAAGCACTATAATTGATGGTTGTTATCATGTTTTTTCATCCAGGAAAATGTATGCTTTTTTTCCACAAGCTAGAGTGGAAGAAGGGTAAAAAAATATTTCGGGTTCATTTGTAGCTGGGAAGTTTTTGAACGTAGTTCAGAATGCTAAGCAGGGTCAATGGCACATATGAGATTTCATATAAGCACTCAGTAATGTCTGTCTGAAGGAGTTGTTCTGGTGCAGGCAGAAGAGAGCACCATACTGTCTTTGGGGAAAAAAGTTGTTGGTGCTCTGAAACTGCATATGATAAAGTTTGGTCCCTGGTCTCCCACCTTTTTTTCTTTGCTGGGTTCTTAGAGTTCGCTACTGACTCGAAGAGTTGAGTCTTCTGTTATTTCAGCTGATTTCTCTCTCTCAGGAAGGAATGGGCTGCCCTTGGAAACATGTCAAAGCAAAAAGCTATGACAGAATTTGTTAAGCTCCTGAATAGGTGCTGTCACTTGTTTTCAACATATGTCACTTCCCACAAGATAGAGAAAGAAGAGCAAGAAAAGAAAAGGTAATGTTTGAGTCCTTTGGTGTTGAAGTATATTAAGCGTATAACTCTTGACCTGTGGATAGTGTCATAGCTAGCTTAGGTTAAAGTTGTCTTGGGAAGATAAATACTTGAAGCTTAGGTAGCTGCGGTACCATTTAATCTCTTTAAGCCTTTTTATTTTGCCAGTAATGAATGATTGTTTCCGAGGTGAAGATACCCAGAATACAAGGAGGTTTAAAAACTTTGCTGATACTGTCATCTGCTTAAGAAGTCCATGCTTCACAAAATGTTTGCCCTGATATGTCTGTGGACTAAACTTACACAGAATGTGAAATTGTCAAGTGCTTTAAACTCCTCTTCTAGTATGGGTTAGCAAGTTCACAAAGGCTATCTTCTACTATCATTTACATATCATGTGATTATTAAACTATAGTATTGATATAACTCTTGAACATAATGTTAAAGCTTGGAATATGTGTTTAAGTAATCTGTTTTGTTCTTTTGTCCAATAAGACAATATTTCAGGACAATTTAGGTGGGAGGAGATTATACTAAACAAAAAGCCTTACTGGGCAGGCAAAAGGCAGGTTACAGCATGTTGAAAGTAACTCCTCCTAGGATTGTAGGAATGCTGAAATAGCTTATTGAGTGGATGTTGCAGAAGAGAAGAGGAAGAACGAAGGCGGCGTGAAGAAGAGGAGCGTGAGCGTTTACAAAAAGAAGAAGAAAAACGTAGGCGAGAAGAAGAGGAAAGACTGAGAAGGGAAGAAGAGGAGAGGAGGAGAATAGAGGAGGAACGACTTCGGATGGAACAACAGAAGTGAGTAGCTGAAATAAATAATACTTCAAAGACAATAACTGCCTTGCACTTGAGGCAATTGTATCTAACTTTCTAAATAGTTATGCTAGAACTGAATACCTGAAGTTCAGAGCACTCGAGTCTGGCAGTGTCATTTGCATCCTCAGTTAAGAGGGATACAGTTAGCAGAGAATAATTATCCTAACATGTTATTGTATGCAGCCTTCTCAGATGAAAGTGCCAGAGAGGCTTTTTTTAAAGAGAAGCTTTGGGGGTTTTTGGGTCCAAGGGCTGCACCTCATGAAAACTTGTGGCTCTGTCTTCTGAAATGATTAATGCTGCACTCAGCTGAGCAGACTTAAGCGTCCAACTGGAAGTGCTGTTTGAACTGTGACTTGAAAGTTTCTATCCCTTTGCAGATGATGGAGCCTAGAAAAAGGGTAACTGCAGTTCAGTGGGGTGTTTTGAATGTGTGGCTGAAATTTTCTAACTTGATAGTCTAGCACTACCTCCTTAAATGTGCTCTCTTTCTAGGAAGTGTAAAGTGTCTGCAGATCTCATTTGTACACTGGCAGTCACTGGATTTTAGAATCTTTCGAAAAGAAGTACAAAACTCATGCTCAAATGCACTTAACCTCTGTTTGTAGCTTGAATTAAATTGTTTACTTAGAATGCTGTAGTTATATTTAATTGTTTCCATCACATCCAAATGCTGAAAACATGGATCTAGCTTTGTATATATAATATTTAAGGGAATAGTAAATTATCAAAGCTGTTCCACATCAGTCAGCAACCATTTTCCGTAATAAAAATGTCATTGCAGGGGGTGTCTCTGAAGTAGATCCTGCACTTGCTACATAGTGGTTTTGAGAAGGGGGCAAATAGTTAGTCCCCAAGTTTTACTGTTTGTATTGTACACTACTCTGGCTCTCACAGTGTTAAACAGACATAGATGAGCAGAGAATACAACAGAAAAATGTTGCACAGCGCGAAGTAACGGGAAGTGTGATATACCTTGAAGTTAAGAGATTGCTTTTTTTTCATATAAATAGTGGTTGTAACAGGTTACATAGTTAAAGAATTTAGACAGAAAAGGAATGTAGATACATAAATACAGGCCAAGTATATCTAAAGTCACAGTTTTGCTGAAATAGTAAATCTCGCCCTTTAGGTTACAAACCAGTCTAATACTGGAGCTTTTAGAGGATGATTTTGGGGGAAGGAAGAAGGGTAGGAAACAAAGTACGACTCCTGCATTTGCGTGATACTTCATTCTTCCTCTGAAGCATCAATAGCTGGTCACTGATGGATGTAATGTGAGACAAACAGAACTCTGGATCTAGTTAGTTTTTCACTCTATAGCTCCTGTTAGCCCTCTGGAGAGAGGAGGAAAACTGAGTTTGTGCATACGTAACCCGTGTATTGCTCCTGAAGTTTCAGCAGTTGAGTTTATTAAAGGCACAGATACCCTATCTGGCAGCATTTTGTTCATTCCTGAATTAGTCAGTCATGCTATTCATATGTTTGCATACTGGACTGGAAAATTAAGATAGTAATGTGGCGTGTGGTGTGTTCTTCTTAGATTTACCTGAAAGCATTGCCGTGCTGTACCACAGCAGGTCTGTTCTTATCAATATTTTTAGAAGGGCTGCTAGAAGGATGGTTTCTGCATGTTTTCTGGAAGAACCAAATCTGGGATTTTTCCATTGATTGAGAAATTTAGTCATGCATTTTTCTAGCACTACCTCTTTATCAGACTACAGATTGAGAATTATGTAAGAGCTCTTTTTTTAACACTTGATGTTTTCAAATATTGGGTAGAAATGTTGCTCCCTTCTTTATATTATCAGCATATTTTTAGGCGAAATTCACATTTACATTACTTCTGGGCTCTGCTCCATTATGTAGATTTGTTTTAATTGGTTTTCACAGGAATTGAATTAACTGTCTTTGAGGCCACTTAAATCACTTAAGTACAGGGATTTCCCCAATACCCTTAGCTGCTTGTAATCTTCGTACTCTCCTCCTACCAATCTAGGCAACAGATAATGGCAGCACTGAACTCCCAGACTGCCATTCAGTTCCAGCAGTATGCAGCCCAGCAGTATCCGGGCAACTATGAACAGCAGCAGATCCTAATTCGGCAGCTCCAGGAACAGCATTATCAACAATACATGCAGCAGTTGTATCAAGTCCAGCTTGCGCAGCAACAGGTATGACTGACCAGCTGAGAAACTTAAATTTTGTCCCCAGGCTGTCTTTGGGAGATGTTAACTTGTCTGCACTTATCCCCTTGAAAAGCTAACTGCTACAAGTAGAGATAGCATCCTGGTGACTAATGCTGCTTCAGATTCAAACACCAAAGCCCTTTTATTTAATCTTTTGCAAGTAGTTTTCTGAAGCAGCCATTAAGAAAATTCTAAGCAGCCTTTACTAATTACTTGGATTGATATAATTCTTGGAGACCAAATGTGAAGCGCTCTGCTGCAGCATCTATTGTGTGTGTAATTTAATGGGGGTAAATGCCAGTGCATCTGAGCACGAACAAACGTATTTAAGTGATTCTCCATGTAGGTATTGCACCTGAGGATCTGTGCAGAGCAGCAGGCTTTGGTCAGCCATGTGTTTCCAGCTGAACATGCATGCAGCACTGACACATCACTACAGGGTTTGAGATTGCTCCTCCCTGTTGACTTGAGCACCACTGACTTCTCTCTCCTTTTGCATCTATTGTCTGACATCGGTATCTAATTAAGTTGTTTGCCTGCAATAGACTGCTCGTGGTTTGGGTGGGAGGACAGACTTTCATATTTCTGGTAGCAATGGATAGCAGAGGTACATTACTACTTTGCAAGGGTTTTGTGTCTGGACTTGAAAGGCTGCTTCTCTGTTTAGGGGAATCTTGTATCTTTGGCAAACGTGCTGTATTCACATCTCAAGCTACTTTAAAGTGCAAGGATGTCCATCTGTAACAGTCTTAAACATATGTAAGCCAGACTTCAGATTCTAGTATGTCTGACCTCTCTGGGCAGGACCTGAATCTTAAATGGCCTATAACTGCCAGCCTAAGGTCTATGGGTTTTGAGCTAAAGGCTTAACAGGAAATCAGTTACTGAATTTTAAGTCATTTGTATTTTGATGAGACTGATAGCCTTAGCAAAGAACTGTCCAAGGAAGAAAGCTATGTGAACCCGTGTGGAGGAACCCATGTGGTCCATGTGAACCTTATGAAGTACAACAAGGTCAAGTGCAAGGTCCTGCACCTGAGTCGGGGCAGTCCCCAATATCGGTACAGTCTGGGGAATGAATGGATTGAGAGCAGCCCTGCAGAGATGGACTTGAGGATGCTGGTGGATGAAAAACTGGATATGAGCTGGCAATGGGGTCTTGCAGCCCAGAAAGGCAACCTTATCCTGGGCTGCATCACAAGAAGTTTGGCCAGAAGGTTGAGGGAGGTGTTTCTCCCCCTCTACTCAGCTCTCATGAGACCCCACCTGGAGGACTGTGTCCAGCTCTGGGGCCCTCAGCACAGGAAAGACACGGACCTGTTGGAGTGGGTGCAGAGGAGGGCCACGAAGATGATCAGAGGGCTGGAACACCTCTCCTGTGAAGATAGGCTGTGTGTCTTCACAGTTCTTCATCCTGGAGAAGAGAGGACTTGGGGGAGACCTTATTGTAGCCTTTCAATATATAAAGGGGGCTTATAAGAAAGATGAAGACAGACCTTTTTACCAGGGCCCATAGTGACAAGAGTCAAAGGTTTTAATCTCAAAGAGTGTAGTTTTAGATTGGACATATGAAAGATTTTTACTTTTTTTTTTTTACAATGAGGGTGATCAGACACTGGATCAAGTCAAGTTGCCCAGAGAAGTTGTGGATGCCCCATCACTGGAAGTATTGATGGTCAGGTTTGATGGAGCTTTGAGCGGCCTGATCTAGTGAAAGATGTCCCTGCCCATGGCAGGCAGGTTGGACTAGATGATCTTTAAATGTCCCTTCCAAGGCAAATCATGATTTGATGGAGTTGAGGTGATATAGGAAAGTCAGAGGCTTCCTGCCCTGTTATAGTTACTCTTGAAGCTTAATGGCACCTTGTTACCAGTGCTTTGGTGTCACAGTGGTAAGCAAAAGCTATAGCCTCATTAGTCTTGTCCTTGATGCCTTCTGTAATTGATACTACGCCCTTGAGACTGAGGTGTCAGAGATGCTGCTGCCAATTTTCTTCAGTGCTATCAGCACTGCTCCTTTCAGTCATGGCTGGCTGCTTTCTATGTACGGAAGACTAATGCCCTCCAAGACCTGGGGCAAAATAGCCTTTTGTTTATACTGTTTTTACAAAATAATAAGTCTGCCAGGCAATGAAGCTTATCTTTCAAATCTCTACTTGGACAAGTCTTGTAGAGGAAAGAATGAAAAAGAAGCATGTAGCAGAGCTAAAATTACCTTATTCTACTTCAGACTTTCCTGGAGACTCAGGTAGCCTCTCTAACACTTGTGAGGAATACTTTCCTTTCAGATGCCTGTAACTCAGCTGCCTTGGAATCTCTTAGTGCAGTTAAAAAGTGCTATTCTGTCATGATTGCTTACAGACCAGCTTGTGATACAATTAATTTTGGAAAGGCTGTATGCAATAGTTTTCTAGAAAGTTCTCACCACTTTACATTGTCTCAGTGCATAGAACTGCTGTAATAGAAAGTGGATCTACTGTACAATTGCTCAAATTGGAAAGCTAACTAATGTTTTACTATATTTTCTTCATACTCCTTCAGGATACCTATATTCCATTCATTCATCAAAATCATGTGCTTATTAGGTTATTCTTTAAAGAATGGTACTGTCAATTATACCTTTTCCCTGTCCAACAAAAAAGCCTATGTAATCTCTCTGTACTGATAACTAGGAGCACGGGAATAAGCCTTGAAGCTAAACGGGTAATGCATCCTACTTAAAAACCAGAAGGATGGTTGTTACCTTGTATAATCTTGTTTTCAGTGTATTTAATCCTTTGCACAGGGACAGCATGATAAATTCTGTCTGAAGAGTTTCAATGCACGTAAGTCATATTCTAAAAGCAGCACCTGTGAGCTTTAATAACTCTTCTCCCAGACCACTCGCTGTCCCTGTGGCTCTTACGCTTCCTGCTTTCGTATTAAATAACTGCCTTTGTCAGGCATTGTGGACTTGATAGAGAATGCTGTTGAGCAAGGTAACTCACAAATTGACAAGTACTTAATAGACCTTAAATACTTCCAGCTCTTGTTAGACCTGTATGAGCTCAGGCCAGAACCCTTTCAGCTCACTGGTAAAAACCAGCAAACAAGTCATCGCTTTCAATTTTGAAAGAAATGTTGTAGGAGTTACTGACATGCAGAACTTCCGTAGTTAAGTGCAAAAGTTTTTAATGTGTGTGTGCGCCCTAATTAACTTGAAAGTTGACTCTTTTTGTCCAGATTATATCCATCAGCGTAGAACAAACTGACTTCACTTTCCCTGATGCTAAGTACATGGAATTCTCACTGGTTAACGTGTGCTGCCTCTGGACTTTTGTGTCAAGCCTCCTCGTAGGATGGAGGGTGACACTGTTTTTTTCTAATGTGTCTTTATGTGTTTATATAGAGACTCTTGGAAGGTTTTGGTTTTATTCAACTTAATTTCTGTCATTTTAGGCAGCCTTACAAAAACAGCAGGAGGTAGTTGTGGCAGCGACAGGAACGCCTCTGACTACTGCCTCAAAGGTGAATGCACCTGCCCCGGGGGACACCCCATCAATTAATGGGCAGGCCAGTGCACATGCAGACAGCCCTGAAAAAGAGCTGGATCCTGAGGCTCTGGAAGAAGCACTAGAGAATGGACCAAAAGGTATGACTAGTTAGATTCCTTAATAAAAAATAAATGGCGAAAGCCTTTCTTAGGATTCAAATGCCTTAAGTATGGTTACTATGGCTCTTTGCTTGGCTTCACTAGGCTATGCAAGAGCTAGGTTTGATTCCTGGGTCCAGTTTCTCTTAAGGGAAAACAATATTGCAAAGGCAAAAATCAGCTTTGAGGAGGAGGGAAGTAGGAAGCAGCAAAAGTAGGCAAAGTGGGTGGGATGCAGAACCTCCTTTCACTCTTGATTTGAAGGAAAGAAGCATAAAAGTTCTAGGAGAAAGCTGTTCTGTGCAGAAATACATTCACTTTTATTTGAACTCGGGTCAAAACTGAGTGATTTAGCCTTGCAGATTAAAATAAAGCCAAATCCTTCTACGCTTTCTGAATCCTGCCCTGCGTATGGCTTAGCCCTGTCCGATGTGCAGCCTGGACTATTGTCTCCTCACATTTCCCATCTTTCTCAGACAGCTTCTAGGAAGCTGTGGAAGTGGAGCAGGAAAAGCAGTCTCCCAGCAACTCTCTCATTGCTGGTATTTTTGGATGTTACCTCTATACTTTCATCCACAATCAGTAGTCCTCAAAAGACTTGCTTGGATCCCAGTATGGAATCAACACTAATACAGTCCCTGCCTGCGTAATGAGGTGCTTAGTTATTTTAGTCAATATTTGATAATTTCTAGACAAATCCACAACCTCTGGTTCTGTCACGTTAAAGCTCCTTTCAGTGAAGGGTTCCGTGCAGTGTAACCCTGTCGCCTGTAGCAGTATATCTGTCTTCTGAGTCTTTTCTGTGTAGCGCTGTTGGTTTAAATGTGGCAGACGGGTAAACTGCTAGGATTTAAGGGTGCAGGGTAGTATCTAAACTCGTACTGCATTTCATGCAAGTTTCAACAGTGAGAAGATGTTTCTTCAGTAAAAAAAAATAAAAAAAATTACTTGGAAGCAACTCTGATGCTTGTGGTCCTCAAGTGCCCCTAAGGCACGGTTAAGTATTCAGCATAAATAACTGGAAAAAAAAGCTTAATTGGGGTATTTCCTCCCCTCTCTCCAGATTCTGTTCCAGTGATAGCTGCCCCATCGATGTGGACACGGCCCCAGATAAAAGACTTCAAGGAAAAAATCCGGCAGGATGCAGACTCCGTGATCACAGTGGGCCGAGGAGAAGTGGTTACAGTTAGAGTACCAACTCATGAAGAGGGGTCTTACCTCTTTTGGGAGTTTGCTACAGACAATTATGACATTGGTTTTGGGGTGTATTTTGAATGGACAGACTCCCCTAATACTGCAGTCAGTGTGCACGTCAGCGAATCCAGTGATGATGAGGATGAAGAAGAAGGTAAGCATGCTAATTTATATAAACCAGTCTTGTCAGTCCTGCAGAGCTTGCCATGGGGCAAAACCCAACTGATTGTCTTGTGTAATCTCCTAGTTTCCCCAGCTTCCATCTAGCTGGAATCTTGTTTTCAATTTTGAAGAGGAAGTGCAATTCTGAAAGTAACTTCAGTCACCTCATTTGGTCACAGATAGGTTAAAGCAGTTGAGGGTGAGAAAATCCTTTTCCTAAGTTTTACTTACTCCTTAGTGTGCCCTCTAGTCCAATTCAGCAAGCTAGATTGAAACCTGTGCCATAATAGAGCATAGCAGATCTGCACACTGAAAACCTTAAGAAAAATCCTGCCCTGCTCTTCATGAACTCTTTCTAGGGGGGAAGTTTCCTTGAGACTTCAACAAAACAGCTTAAAAGAGCAATTCCTGATAGTGGCCAGGACACAGGTAACAGCCTTTACCTACAAGGGAGTATTAGCATACAATCAGAAAAAAATGTTTTGAAATGAGGATGTGGTTTTCTTAGAAGGAACTGCTCTGACATAGGAAGCAGTGGCCTTCTTGATATTACTACTAAGTAATCGGTAAGTATGTCAGATCAGTAGCAGTCAATGTGGGGTAATATCTTAATGGAAACTAGAGCTTGGCATCTCTATGAATTGACCCAGATGTGCTGGGCAGATAGGTGTGGTGGATTTTAATATTGAACTGTAAAATTAATGATAAAGTGAGCATGCTTATTGTTCTCCTGCTTTTGAATGCTTTAGCTACAGCCTTGGTCTGGACCCCTTCGACTCATCTGATTTTTAAACTGACAGAGAGTGCCTTGTCCGCTACAGATCAGTCTGACTTTCCCTTGTCCATGTTAACTGATGCTTTTTTTTCCTTGCAGAAAATACTAGCAGTGAAGAAAAAGCCAAAAAGAATGCCAACAAGCCTCAGCTAGATGAAATAGTGCCTGTGTACAGACGAGACTGTCATGAAGAAGTGTATGCTGGCAGCCACCAGTACCCAGGGAGAGGAGTTTATCTCCTTAAATTTGACAACTCCTACTCTCTATGGAGGTCAAAAACAGTTTACTACAGAGTTTATTATACTAGATAAAGGTGTGGCTGAGTCTGAGGCTGGGCTGTGCAGAAGATGTCATTTTATTTGGAATTTTCTTCAAGCATAATGGATCCTTTTGAGTCTGTGTTTTATTCTGTCTGTATCTGTATGGTTTGTGTGAACTTTAACAAGTAGACACTGGGATCTTCCTGCTCCATGACACTAATGCATATTGCATTGGGCTTAACACAGGATCTCCTAGCCCTTTTGGGTATTGGAGTTAACCAATGGAAGTCATTGGCTCCAGTGCTAAGATCACATCAGTTGCATTCGTTAAAGCCTCATGAAAAAGGGGGAGGGAGTTGCTGGTTCACTGGCCGGGTGAGCTGATGTTTCCAGGTCTGGATGCTTTGAATAACTTGTTAACGGTTAATTTAAAGGTCCCATCAATAACTGATAGATTTGGATGCAGTTTGCTGTGTAGCAAGTTTTTCTTAACTGTAATTGAATGTCAGACTTTTACACCATTAAAACTTGAAACTTTAAGCTGATGCAGTTTAGAAACAAGTTGTCTCGCTTCTGTCCTCATCGAAGAAGAAACATTCAGTTCCTTAAACCAGGGTAGTGACTAAGAAAAGGATGAACAGCATGCTAAAAGTATAGCAGATAACCTCTTCTGAAGACGTAAACTGAATGACAATTAAAAGTATATGTAACAAGAAGAACCTTAATCTCTCTGCCCCGCTGCTAACCCTAGAATAAAAAAGGTCATTTTTTGAGGTTTTGAACCAGGGCACAAACTATTTCTAAGTTTGATGGGTTTTTAAAGGGGTAGACTTTAAAAAAAATATATATATGTACAAACCTGAAACCAGTTTTCTGCACAATGATCTAGTTTGTCTGTTTTTGTAAAACCTGAATAAGCACGTTGTGCATTTGAAGAACAGTAAGTCACTTTGATAAAGTATAGGAGTTTAATGTTGCACTAATTATGGAAATCGCTGCCAGTCCATTTTAGTCTGAACTGGTGATACTTGGGTGCAAACTTTCTGCTTTAATCTGTAACTGTCCGCAGAAAGGCAGAATGCACGTACAAATATTAATAATGTAGCTTTAATCTCAATTTCATATGGTTTGGTTGGGTCATGTTCATATTTTGTGTAGCGGAAGAAGTGCAGGTGGCTACTTGACTTGAGGCCACAGTAAGAATCCGCTCTCCTTGGAGCCCTGCGCCCCAGAGGTGAGGTGTTGCAGCGGCGACTTGTGTAAGTGCTCTCTGCATGGGTAATGCGCTTTGTTACTGAAAGAAAACGGTTACTTTGGGTCTGTCAGATCAGTCCTTGCAGTAAGAATTCCATTGATTAGCTGCAGCATGTACAGTTCCCTGGCAAATGATGTTGGGTTTGCAGGATTTGTTTGAATAATCAGTCTGTACATACATGATACTTTTATTTTTCTCATACCAACCATGGAGATACTTCTCCTAGTGTGCTTAACTTGTCATCTTGCGTTTTGGTTCAGCAACACCATACCAGCTTATAGCTAGTTAGTGCTGCTTTATCCAAAAACACTGTACAATGTTCTGCTCTTGTGTACATACAGTATATAAACCATGACTTTAGAAAGTACCTTGCTTTTAAAGAAAACTGTATTTAATGTAAAAAAAAAAAAAACAACTTTTAAAAAGGCAGGCACTAATATATTTCTTCTGGTCTTCAGTTTAATTTTTTTTGTCCATACAAAAATGTTATTACTTTTTCCTCTAAGAATATCTGTTCTTGGGAGTGGTGTTTGTCGCTTTAAATGGCAGCACTTACTGTCATGTGTTGGATGTTAGAACTTTTACGTTTTCAAACTTTTTTTATTGCCTCTGGCTGTTGATTAGTACAGTACAAGTGCGATTTCAAGATACCTTGAGATAGTATTTAATCCTAATTAAAATACATTTATCTGTAATGCTGTTGCCTTTTTATTAATTTGGAAACCTTGGCATTGCTGTGTATGGCTATTCAGTTAAGATAAGCTTGTCATCTTCCTGCTGGTTTTCAAAAATTCAGTACAATGCTAACACTGGGTTTAGCAGCCAAATCACTTGGGCCAAAGGCTCTGTCTGAGAGGTGTTGCTAGCTCGCTGGATGAGGCCGCTATCAATACTGGAGGAGCCCGGCTTGAACAGCATAATCGCTTTGGGTTTTGATAGTGATCTTCTGTAGCAGGAAGGATTGGATGAGGGCAGCCAAAAGTTATGAGCCATTCTCCTGCCTCGAAGAAAGGTGCCTGCCTTTGCTCTGAGGCTTAGTGAACCCAGCCCCAAGGGGCAGCAGGGGTGGCTTGCCTTGTCCTGAAAAGCCCTTGGCCGAAAGGTCGAGAGACAGGCAGGACTGGGCATGGTTCAGACTGAACAAGAAGAAAAGCATGAACCTTGATGCAAAAAGGCTAGTTACACGAAGGTTTCTGTTGGCCAAAATCACCCTTTGCTCCTTACCTGCTATTAGCAAGTAGCTTATCCTGGAGCTGGGGCCAGAAGCGGGTTTTGCACTAGTTTGATCCATGGTCCAGGTCTCCTTGGCCCCATCTGCCCCCATAGACAGTGGCCTCAAGCTGGTGCTTCCAGCTCTCACCTGGGGAGCCGAAATCTCTTCACTGAGAACAAAACAAGTGCTGCGCTGTTAGAAGCAAGATGCCGAGAAGTTCAATGTACCGTATAGTCTGGGCATGCTACAAACTAGTTTCACATGAAATGTGCAAGTGCATTGAAAACCAAAGTAATTACAGCAGCAAGCCTACCCCACCTGGACCTATTTTACCTGTCTCGTGCATGTCTAAATTCCCCTTTCTCCAATTAAAAGTGAAGCACTGTACTCCTCACGGCTGACTTAAGGCAGCTCTCTTCCACAAACGAGTTATTGTAAACACTTTCTGAAATGGACTGAGTCACTGGCAGTAAATCCAGGTGATGCAACATAAACAGGCTGGCAAAGCTCAGTTCCAAATATACCAGTCCTTTGAGAAAAGATGAATAATCAGAGGGACAAACCCCTGTTAGAAATGATGTTTTCAGAAGTACTGTCAACATGGGTGTCTCTTGTGCAGCCTCTTCTTCGAGGCGGTTGCGTGGGGGTTACCAAGGCGAGGTCTTCCCTGACTCTGCTCTTCCAGGAGGATAAGCAGTACAATTGAAACAACTTGCTAATTAAGCCACCGGGCTGCCGTATGATATTATCCTTGCTTATCCTCTTTGCTGTCCTTCCTTGCCCCTTGGCTTTTAGCACTTTCTGCCTTGTACTCTGCTTTGTAAGTCACAGATTAAAACACCGTGTGATTTAGAGCAGCTGGATGCAACCTTTGAGGTAACTGTAATGGGCAGGGTCATAAAATCAGCAGTCTGCTGTCAGGGGAGGTCTAAGGGATGGTTTAGCCATTTAACCTCCTCCTATTTATGCCATCGCTCTAGAAATTGTGAAGGGGCCGCGTGGACCTGTTGAAGTACAAAGAAGCAACATAGCCATCCTTCACCCAAGGGGCAGCTATTTCCCCAGGTTGATTAACAGCTCAGGGCAGTAGTTAGCCTTATTAATCTAAAATAGCAATGTGAAGGCTGCTTTCTGACAGATCAGTGTTAATGCTCTTTCTAGCACCAGGTCCTACAATCCCTGTCCTCTTCTCTCCATCCCCTGGTATATATGCAGTGAAAATACTGCAAGGGGAAGTTGGAAGAAGCCAGCTCGAGCCCTCTAAGCTGTCTCAGCCTGTTGGACTCCTCTTCCTGGCCTCTGGGTTCAACTCCTGTAGTTCCTGCTCTTCCTCTGCCGTGTTTGGCTGCCACTTCTCCACACTTTGGGGACTGGGCCAGCACCTTCCATCCCTGTGGTGCTGCTCAAAGGCACCAGCTAGAGCAAGAGCTCTAAAGTATGTGTACACCCAGGATTTGTGGAAATTACAGTTTCCTTTTTGCAAGCTGTTACTTCCTAGCTTTTTCTGGTCTGATCCCCCGCCTCGTTCCACCTCCCTGCAAAAACACAGCTCAAATTAATAAGCCCCCAGCTCCTGCTGTGACTTCATTTGCAGACCAAGCTCAGGTGCAAGTGCTTTCAGCTTCCAGTGCCAGCCTGTCGGTGCAACGTGGGGAAGCAGCGCACAAACGGGGACGCTTTTGGGGTTGGGTCTCTGCTTTTTCACGTGCTGGTGGTAAGAGACTTGTCATAGAGATGTGCCGGTCCCTGCGGTGATGTTGATCCCATGCTCTGCAACAGCAGCTTGCTTGCATTGGGCCCAGGTTTGATAGGGGAGGTCACAAACGGGAGCTATGTGATTTTAGATCTGTGTCTTAAAAAAATAAAACTCCTAACCTCACACCACAGCTACATCCAGCACCAGGCACTGGAAGATTAACCAAAGCATGCGAGGGTATCCCAAATCTTTCCCCAAATGCCGCTCGTCTGCCAGACCTGCCGGTTGCACATCAAAGACGTTTCAAAGCTGTTGGTTGTGGTGGCACAGTGGCTTAAAGAAGCATATGAAAACTTTTGGATTAGTATTGATACAGACATTGCTGTGTAATAAAGCTGTCACATATGCAAAGTTGTTGTTTGGTATCCTAAAAATAAGAAAATCGTAAGGAATGAGGAAAAAGAAGGTGACGCGTGTTCTCTGTAAGAAGTTCTGCTCCTGGCCTTCACCGTTTTCACCTTGTACCATCTTCATCATACAGAGTCACAATGAACCTGGTGAGAGACCTGCTTTTAATCAGGGGGGCTCAATGTTGGCAGGCCAGATTTGGGGAATCAACCCCTTATTTCAGCCTGCACTTGAGTTTAGTGTTTTCTTCGGTGTTGGACTTCAGGTGTTGTACCCCTCCTTTCATTTTAAGGGAGCGTCTGCTCAGCGATGGTCACTGTTCTCACCCAACCTGGCGCCTGGTCTCTGCCGGGATCCAGGAGGAGGTTTGGTGTTACCCTCGCAGCATGTTGGAGGAAAAATACCCCTCGGCTGTGCTCCCCTGACAGAGTAGCTGGTCTGGATGAAAAAAAGCCCATTCCCTCGGCCTGGCCAGTTCACTCTTCCCCTTCCCCAGGTCCACATGAGCTCCAGTGCCACCCCGCCAGGCCGGCTTGTGGCTCCTGGTGGATAACAGGATCACCAGTAAAGTGCCCTTGTGCCAAGAAGGCCAATGGCATCCTGGGGTGCATCAAGAAGAGTGTGGCAAGCAGGTTGAGGGAGATCATCCTCCCCCTCTACTCTNCTAGTGGTGTCCAGAGACAGAACAAGAGGTAACGGGCAGAAACTTGGGCATAGGAAGTTCCGTCTCCACATGAGGAGGAACTTCTTTACCTTGAGGGTGGCAGAGCCCTGGCACAGGCTGCCCAGAGAGGTGGTGGAGTCTCCGTCTCGAGACATTCAAAACCCACCTGGACACATTCCTGTGCAACCTGCTCTAGGTGGGACTAGATGATCTCCAGAGGTCCTTCCAACCCCTACCATTCTGTGATTCCTCTCCTGCCACAGCTGCATGCCCAGCATGGCAGGGATGCACTGGGGAAGCCTGACTGGGGTTGCTGGCGTCTCATCCGCCTGGGGAAGCTCAAATGTGGTCTCTTCCCCAGCACTCTTGGTGAATTGTGGGCAGGAGGGCTGCGCTGCTCCCCTGGTGAAACAAACGTGCAGCTTTCTGCCACCATTTCGTTAGTAAAACATCTGTACAGACATTAAGCTCCAGCACAGGATGCAGGGGAGGGAGTTCAGGGCATGTGGAAACAGGCTCTGCAGCACGAACTGAGGGGCAGCTCTGCCCCACAGCCGTGGGGAGCCCAGCGAAGCCCTCCTCTGCCCCGGGGCTGGGCATGGGCCCTGTTTGGCTAATCTGGTTTAGCCATGGCCTTCATGCAGCATCGCACTGAGAAAAGCCCCTGCTCACACCCCCGTCCCCTGAGCCCCTTGGATGCTCAGAGCCGAAGGGCAGCTCCATGCTGGGGAAGAAAAAGGGGTCTCCAAGCTGATATAAGCCATGCAAGGTCTTTCTGCCCTTTGCAGTGCGGCCAGAATTTGCGTCGGAAGGTTTCAACAGTCACTGACTGACTCAAGTCCGATTTCTCAGGCCCTTATCTTCGACACGTGCTGTAAAACACCAGAAGGCTATTTGCAGCCTGCATCGGGACAGTCAAACGAGATTGCAGAGCGAGCGCAGAGCAACGAGCAGAGCTTTGTGGGATGCTTGTAAAATTTGGGTCTGGTTTGCGGAGAAGAGCCGTTTTCCCAATCTGAAAAAAAAAAAAAAAAAGTCCTTAAGCCTTGGCTTGCTTCATAGCCTCAGGGAAGCGACTTCAGGGCAAACTCGGTGATGGGACAAACAAGGCGGGAAATGTTTTCACGCAGGTTTCAGACGTGCCCATTGCCAAGCCCATACTCAGGGCTGGGCTTCACCCCGGCACAGCAGAGCACCGGGAGCATCTCCAGCCCCCCAGCATGGCCCCGACACAGAAACCACCCCCTGCCCCAGCCAGCTACACCCCACAAATGCCCCCAGCTTTGGCCCAGTGCCTCCCTCAGCGGGGGGGTGGGGACCCTCAAGCCTGCACCGAGGTAACACGGAGGAAAAGCACCATCCTGCTGACAGTCAGAGATAAAGCTGCGCAAATCCACACAGGTTGCTCAACCTGGCTGGGTTATTTTCCCCTCGATGAGTAATGCTGTTTCCCTAGGGCCTCGCAACAATATTTTTCCTTGGCAAAGGCTCTCTTCAGGATGCCCACGCCAAAACTCATTTTTACAGGTAGTCTTTTGTAGCCAGCCCGCCACTGCTGGGTAAACAGAGGGCTGCAGAGGGGGGGCAAGCAGACGGGACACCGCAAAGAGCCGTTTTCTGCTCCCCACCCCTGAAACCAGCCAGCCCGCCGGGAGCTGTGCTGAGTTTCCCTCCCCAGCTGGTCCTGCTTGCCACGGAGCAAATGAAAACTGTAGGAGAGCAGGGAGCCACTGGCACATCCAGCCTGGCCAGGGCTGGCTCGGTGGATGCTGGCCCAACAAGCCACAGCCATGCCGGAGCAGCCTGGTCTGGCCCCGGCTGCAGGAGGAACCCCTTCCCCAGAGCCAAGGGAAGGGCAAAGACCAAAAACAGTGGAAAAAACCAGAAATAGCGGAAGGCTCTGGCTGTTGGTTTACTGGATTTCTGTGCTTTTGCGGGATAGTGTGTAACTCGGAGCTGGGGTTGGGCTGCGGGAGAAATGGGGCTTGCTCTCACCATGGGGCATGGTCCAGAGGCAAAGGGACAATGCCTGATGATGCCACCTCCCTCCCAAAGCCCACGTGCCCCCAGGGCTCTCCAAGAGACCCACCACTGCCATCCTAGCTCAGATTCAACCAGCAACCATGGTCTTGGGGACCATGTCACACAGTTGAGTGTCCCACCTGGCACTGCAGGCTCGGGCAACCAGAGCCAGAGCCCAACATGCCCCAGCAAAGTGGCCACGGGCACTGATGGTTTTTTATGCCAGTAAAAAGGGAGGCGGGGGGGGGAAAGAAAAAGCAGAGGGCAAAGCCATACTGGGGCTGCAGAGCCTCTGTCATGCCCAGGCATGGTGACAGTAGCAGCCCCCACCTCTGCTGTGTCCCCGACCAGAGTCATTTGGCGAGCTGGGTTTGGCCCAGCGGCACTGCTGGCACATCACGCTGGTGAGAAACCCCCAGCTCCAGGGGGAAATTCGCATCCACCCAAATACCAACCTTGTACAGGGAAAGGCTGGGTTCGTACCATTAGATGGGGCTATAGTTAAAGAATTAGGGTTTGTTGTTTGGTTGGGTTTTTTTCCCACCTCGGGATGGGAGTTGTCCAGGGGCAGCAGGTAAGTATCGGCCAGTCCTGGCCCCGTCTCCCCGTCTGCTGCGGAGCGGGCGAAAGCCTGTGGGATGCTGAGGCCTGGCAGGAAGGACAAGAGTCCCACAGAGCCCATGGGAAGCTGCAGGTGGGAGAAGTTACCAAACTGCCTGTCTCCACTCCTAAAGTTGCAAAGTTTAGCCATCCTAATTCTCCTTTAATCCCCCCTCTTTTTCCCTGGTGCAGCACAGAGAGCACAGAAATGGGACAGACCCCTGGCAAAGGCAGATGCCTGGTGCTCAGCTTCCCGTGGGCTGTTTTTGGCTTACAGAAAGACTCAACCTCACCAATTTCTGACCAAATCCGGATAACCATCAAAGCTGCAGGTACTGGCTAAATGCTTACAAAAAAAATAATAATCCAACTGAAGACTTAGAAGCTCTAAAATAATACCAAGCCTAGTGACCCCCCGGGAAGCATCAGCATCTCCATGGCACCGATGAAGGGGATGAGACGCAGAACAGAGTTTGCCCAGGGTTCACCGAGCCACAGTGAGACCCCCTTCGCCAAGAGACCTCCCTGTTTCTGTTCGCATACAAGCTCGGGTGACTTCATGGTGCATGAACCCACGCCAGAGGCTGAGGAGCTGGGCTGGCCCTTGTCCCAGCAGCATCTCTGCTACGACAGTCTGGTAACTAATGGATTATAAAACATAAAACCAAAATGCTCTGTGGCATCAGGCTGCCAAACACATAGAATCATAGATATCATAGAATGGTTCAGGTTGGAAGGGATCTTTAAAGATCGTCTAGGTCCACCCCCCCACCATGGGCAGGGACACCTCCCACTAGACCAGGTTGCTCAAAGCCCCATCCAGCCTGGCCTTGAACACCTCCAGGGATGGGGCAGCCATGACTTCTCTGGGCAACCTGGGCCAGCGTCTCAGCACCCTCACAGTAAAGAATTTCTTCCAAATATCCAGGCTAAATCTCCCCACCTTCAGTTTGAAACCGTTACCCCTTGTCCCATCACTCCACTCCCTCATAAAAAGTTCCTCCCCATCCTTCCTGTAGGCCCCCTTTAGGTGCTGGAAGGCTGCTATAAGATCTCCGCAGAGCCTTCTCTTCTCCAGGCTGAACAACACCAACTGTCTCAGCCTGTCCTCACAGCAGAGGTGCTCCAGCCCTTGGATCATCTTCATGGCCCTCCTCTGGGCCCATTCCAACAGATTCATGTCCTTCTTGTGCTGAGGACTCCAGAGCTGGACACAGTAGTCCAGGTGGGGTCTCATCCCTCTTGATACTCCTTACTGTCCATAAGTATTTTATTTTATTCCCAAGTAAGCAGGTTCCCAGTGAGTTGTAATATTTTGCCCACAAGCAAGCATTCAGGTCGCCCTGATGGACGGCACCGAGGCCACAGCTTGGTGCCACGCTCCCAGCTTCATGGGATGGGACCAGTGTACGTGCCCATCTTTTCCCGGCCAAAAGCTACATTCCTCTGGTCGCTGTCAAGGCAAGCACAGCCACCATCCTCCTCCCTGCACAGACACGTGCTGTGTGGCAAAAATCCATGTTCTACCACCCCAAATGACTGCCTAACAAGCAGTTTAGCTCCAGCCCTTTCGCTCTTTGAGGATACGGGTGCCCAGGAATTAGTTGCTGGCTTTCTGCTCCCATGGCATCTTCTTCTGGGCAAAAGAAAAATAAAATCCTTTCTTTCATTAAAATTGACAAGGGAAGGCTGTAGATTTCAGGTATATTTGTCCCACCCACCTCGTCCCACCCCATTTCACCTCGTCCCACCCCATCCCTGAGCTGCTGTTAAGGCAACAGAGGCACATGGCCAGCACAATGCCCGGGGCACGGGGCACAGGGCACAGGCAAGGAAGGGGGGAGCATTTGCAAGAGGAAAATTAAGTTCCTCTCTTTTCTTAAGCAACAAGAAAGACATTTTCTTTAAAGGCCGCCTTACCAGCAGGGGAACTTGCTCTTACTCTGCTTAAGTGACTATTGAACAATCTCGGGAAGCTGCTGCCCTCCCACCTCGTGGAAACAAACCTCATGTTTCACAGGGAATTTTGCGCTTAAAAAAAAAAAAAAAAAATCCCAGCCCTAAAACCATATTGTGGAGGCTGAACCTTCATTTCTTTTTACAGCAGGAGGAAGAAAACTGGGAGCAGCCTCAGCTCCAGTTGCGGGGTGGGGGGAAGAGGGGCCCCCCCGGGGCTGCGGGGTGAGCATCGTCCCTTGTGGGGCACAGGGGACATGTAGAGACGCCCAGGATGCATGAGTCAACAGCCCCAGAAGTGCCCAGCAGTTTTAAAGGTTCATTTGAGACACCAAGGGATCCCAGTTTTCCAGGCTTTTTATTTTTTTGGCTCACAAAGGCATAGAGCTCATCATGCAAATCAGGCTGAGCAGGGCAGGCCACTGCCAAAAACAGGTCACGGTGGGAAAACATTGGCCACAGCCTTTTCTTTGTGGCTCCAGGCTACTGCCACAGGGACCCGGGCACCTGGAGCTGTTTCTAGAGCACCGGCTAGTCCAGAAAGTTTTTTTGTTTTTTTATTTTTTTTTTTTTATAAATGACCTTTTCATTCCAAACAAAGGAAACCAGAGGAAAAGCCACAATGCTGTCAGAAGCGGACAGGATTCTGGCAGCATGCCGCCTCCCGTGATTTGTGGGAATAAAGCCATTTAGCCATGGAGAAGAAGGAGTCGGGCCCTCAGCCTGCACCCAAACCCACCCTGCACCCCCCCCGCCACCTGAAGGGGGGGACATTTTGCCGAGCAAGGGCCACCCTGATCTCCAGGAAGGACGGAGCAGCCTGGCAAAAAGCCACCGTGCTTCACCAGGGACAGCCACAGCAGCGCCCGGGCATAACCGAGTGCACGGGGCTGACAACAGCTGTTAAAAAAACCAGCCCTTTCCACTTTTGTAAAGTATAAATGAGCACAGACCAAAACAAGGAGCACAGGGCCATCCCAGCCAGTAGCGCACGCGTGTTGCGAGGAAGGCGAGCAGGAAAAGAAATAGGAAGCGGAGACAAAGAATTTCCGCAACATCCCCCAAAAGCGCTTCCCGCACGTGGGGAGCCAGGAAACACTTATGGGAGAGATGCCCAGCCCAGGGCTGAGCAGGGCCGGGGCCCCAAACAGCCTCCAGAGAAATAAATTAAACCCTGGGGAAATAGGTGGAAACTCACAGCCTGCATCCACAGCAAAAATCCCACCTGACGTGTCAAGAGCCCTGGATATGGGGATGACAAACACACACATGCTACACCTTAGACAACAGGTTGGAACAAGCTCTCCAGGACCCGTATATACATCCCACTCCCAGCAGCAAAACTCCTCCCAACAGCCTGGTGGGGAGTCAGCCACCAGCAACGCTCCCTCACCACCACCACCATCCCCTCTGAGCCCACAGGGACCCTCATTCCAACATCCCACCTTTGCTCCAGGGGGATCACAGAGAGGCAGGTTACTTAGGGGTTGAGAAATGCCATCCATGGATAAATAACTTGGTCCCAACCCCAGGGGCAAGAAAGGCTGGAGCCCCAGGAGATGCTTTTTAATTGCTTGCAGCAAGCCAGAAGGAGCTGGTGGCCACCCGGTGAGGTTCCCCACATCCAACAGCACTAGGTGACATTTCGCACGCCCCAAAAGCACTGCACAGGTTTTGGGCCAACCGTAGGTAGCATTTTTCCTGCCTCCATAGGGATTTTTGGATTTACCCGTGCTGTTAGGAAGCAGCGCTGCCTGGCTAGCAAGCCCTGCTGCAGGGGGAAGGGCCTGGCATTGCAAATATTTGACCCTTACGTATGGAAAAGCTGTGCTGTCAGAGCATCTTTTCAAAAGCCTCTGTTTAGTTCATGCAACTATGAAAAATTGTGACTGTTTGTTTTTTGGTTTTTTTTTCTTATATTAAATTTAATACTAAATTTAATACTGTGTCCAGTTCCGGGCTCCCCGGTTCAAGCAGGACAGGGAACTGCTGGAGAGGGTGCAGCAAAGGACTACCAAGATGATTAGGGGACTGGAGCACCTCTCTTATGAAGAAAGGCTGAAGGATTTGGGTCTCTTCAGTCTGGAAAAAAGACGACTGAGGCGGGATCTTATCAATGCTTATATACACTTAAAGGGTGGGTGTCAGGAGGATGGGGGCAGGCTCTTTCTAGTGGTGTCCAGAGACAGAACAAGAGGTAACGGGCAGAAACTTGGGCATAGGAAGTTCCGTCTCCACATGAGGAGGAACTTCTTTACCTTGAGGGTGGCAGAGCCCTGGCACAGGCTGCCCAGAGAGGTGGTGGAGTCTCCGTCTCTGGAGACATTCAAAACCCGCCTGGACACATTTCTGTGCAACCTGCTCTAGGTGACCCTGCTCTGGCAGGGGGTTGGACTAGATGATCTCCAGAGGTCCCTTCCAACCTCTATCATTCTGTGAAATTTCTCCTCGTTTTATGGGCTATTTGTTTTGGGTTTCTTCTGTTTTGTGTGGCTGGTGACTCCCTGCTCAAGGCTGCTAAATTGAAGAATTGATTACGGTTTGTTAAACAAGCCTCTTGCTATCAGACTATAAAGGGGTTTTTTTTTAGTTTATTCCTGTTACTCACCAGCTTCCCACCAACCAGGTTTGCTTCACTGGTGACCGTATGCATTGAACACTGATGTGATGTTGGGAACATCTCTCACGTGCGGGGTGGGACCAGCTGCCATCGTCAAAGATGGTGGGACACAGTACGAAACTTTGACATGGGGTTATGCCTTTTTTTTTTTCCCACTCATCTGTTTGACAGTAGATGGTTAATGCCTGTAGACGAACGCGCTTCATTAGACAGCTCATTTGTTAAACATGCTCGTATGCGTGATTTCGCCTGTCCCCATACATATGACAAGGGAATCTGATGAATCTATGGGAATTATTTAAATCACCCACGTCCCACACCTAAGACTTAAATACCCTGACAGGCAAAGAAACGTTAATACCGACAACTTCCTGGCGTTTTCCCAGTGTCACTACTGTATACCAAAATATTAATAAGCCCTAGGGCGATAATGGTTAACGTTTTAGCTGGTTAAAAAGGTTTTTTCCAGAAGCATTAATTTGTCAGGAAGATGACAAGATCATACGCATCGTCAGAAAACTAGCTCATTAAAGCTGTCGTCATGCAAATACTCGGCCACGCTTTACTGGAATAGCATAAAGTGAAGGGGCTGCTCTGGATGGCGACTTACCGCAGTGTTGCAGCAGGAGGGACACAGCTTAGCTGAGAGGGAATGAGCGTATGGCAAGGGGATGGGATCTTCTGCATAAAAAAAAAAATCTAGGCTCAAGCGAGAGACACGAGATTTCAGCTGCTTGGGTTTTTTTGCTCAGCTTATTGGCCAGGAAGTGCCAAAACTGAGCTGACAAGATTTGCTGCCTTTTAAATGTTCCCCTTCACACAATGAACGGCAAAGAGGATCAGCATGTTTAAGTCTCATTTCTAAGTGTAAAGATCCGATTGACCCCATATGTATGAATGCTCTTTAGCATATAGGCCCCCCGCCCCCACTGCCCCTAAGGCACCCAGCCATGTGTATGAGTGAGACAAGAGGTGAACTACAACTGAAAGTCTCCCCCAAGGCTTTACCCAGTGACCAAAGGATGCCACAAAGTCTCACCTGTAAGAATAACCTCTAAGAGCTTATTTTAAGCCTTCATTATTGTAATACGTAATGCCCTGATATTGGGTTTGTACGTTTTTTCAGCAACCGCGCTGCACTCTGCTTACACACTGTACACCCAAGGAATACATTTATTTTTGAAGGAGCACATGACACATCTTTAGCATTCAGTGAAAGGGCTCTGAGGTCCTCAGGGGAAAAAAAAAATACAGAAACGTGAACTTTCAGACACAATTTCCTCTGCTATTTTCCCTGTGCATGCAAGGAAGAGGAGCAGCCCCAAGTCGTGGCTACGTGAAGACCCAGCAGGTGCCACATCTTGGGTGCCTGTCACGCAGAGATGACCTCATTTTGCTACTGGTCACAGTGGTGCTGGATGGGGGTGGAACCGGATGCAGATGAGCACTTCCCAGCTTGGTCACTTGAGGGGGGAGTCAGGCATTTACTGTTTTTAAATAAAACTGAAGGTCTCCCTTTCCACTCCCCTTCCAAGTTGCAAGGGCCATCAGCAAGGATCTCTGATGTTCTCCATGGTCCCCAGCACTGTGCCAAGGCTGTGCTGGGGCTGGGACAGGAAAGAGATGGGCTGCCCCAGCACTGGCTGGGCACCCTCACGGCTCCATCACACCCTGAGAGTCACGTTGTGCTGCACGGGGCAGCACCATCCACCAGGCAGGCGCTTATTGCCTTTGACAACGCTCCTCACACACAAGGAATGCTCAGTCCCCGAGAAGGAGCCTGTAGCTTCCATTGAAGCTCATGTCTTGGGGATGGGGTCCCCAAAGGGCACCGTGATGTGGTGACAGAGAGATCATCCCAGGAGGGTGAGTCTGAAAAAGCAGTGGGTTTACCCACATGATGGCAGAGACAGGTCCCCAGATAACCTCATGATGTGCGCCCAAGCCACCCCCACCCATCTCCCAAACTCTGCCCCATCACCACCCCCCTCCCCTCTGTGCCCAGCATCCCACCTTCTCCCAAAGCATCCTCACCAGACCTCTCTGCTCACATCCATGTGCCCAGCCACTCCTGCCCTACCCAGCGGCTGCTGCTGGGGTTGGGATGCTGGGATGCTGAACTACCTGATCTTTCTGAGAGCCGTTCAGTACCCAGGAGGAAAAACGAAGCGGGGACTGGAGTCCTGGTGAAAAATATGACATCGGCGAAGTGTTGTTATAGCCACAACACCGAGTTATTAAGGAGAGGCAGGGAGAGGTAACACCTTTTATAGGACCAATTTATAGTGTTGGGAAAACAGGCTTATGGGCACAGGCACTCTCTCGCAGGAGAATGTATGTGCTTCCTCTCAAGCAACATCCATTAAAGGGATGTATTTGGATGGGGTGGTGAGAAGCAGCAGCACAAAATCCTAAAATAGACACGACAATGCTTCTTTCTGTCTGGCTCAGCTCGCACAGGAGTTTCTGCTGCTCCTCTAGCAACTCACCCAAGGAGAGATGCGTTTCCCCAGCCTATTTCCACGCCAAATCTGGCCCAGCACAGTGGGATCAGGCTGCAGAGCCATCCCTACTGTCCAGCTCAGCGCTCCACTATCATTTCTGGAAGCTTTATACAAACAATCTCCCCCTCCCATGGCTGCCACGCTTCTCATCTCCCCTTGTCAGCCTTTGCAACATGCATGTAAATTCAAGTGATGCCTGTAGGAGGAAATTTCACAGGCCAAGGGGTAGGAAAATGCCCAGGGAAAACCCAAATCACAAGGCAGGGAAATTAGGAGGGATGGGAGGGAGAGGTGACAGGTGCTAGATTCTGACTTAGGAAGTCAGGCAATCAACTGAGTGAGCAAACACAGAGGGAAGAAAACGAAAGACCATTTTCATCTGTTCTCAAAAATCCTGCCTTTTTATATAGCCAACTTCTGCCACAGGAGGGAGGTGGGACAGGGAAGGGGCTGGGAAGGCAGGAGATAAGTGGAGGTCCCTAAAGGGGACCACAGACCCCTGGGGTGACATCCAGCTTTCCTTTCCCAGCCCTGCCTCACCGAGTTGTCAGTCCCGACACCCAGGGACACCTCGTCCGTGCTCCCCCATGGAAGACTCTGCACGCTCCCTGCCACGCTTGGGCAAGCCAAATATTCTTCCCTTTGATTTGTTTCAGATTCGTACCAGCCATAAACCTCAGCCTCTGGCCTCTCATTTTTGTTTGATGAGGCTGGCTCAGAGGAAGGAAGGGATCCAGCTTTCACGGCGCTAGGCAGCCTCAGCACATCTGCTGAGCAAACACCCTCAGTTTCTCCCCCTGCTACCCAAAAATCATCCCCCCCCCGCCCCATCCCTTCACCTCCTCCTTTTCAGCCCTGGTTGCCAGTTTCTCTGGGCAAGCCATCGGCACTGGGTGCTCTGGTAAAGTTGCAATGGCCTCGCCATAGCACAGGGCCACAGGGATGGCCGCTGCCCTCAGAAGCACTGCCAAAGGGGCGAGCTCCTGCAAAATCCTCCTCCCGGGCTCCAGTTATTCTGCACTTCTGGAAATGGAGCCCTGCATTCTGTTAAATCACTTCTTTTCCCTGCACGCAGGCACCCTATTACCTGACTCCGCGCCCCGGGCAGCTTTGCTCCCAGGTGAGTCCTTTACCCCCAGTTATTTTTGTCTTATTCCTAAAAGAATAGAAAACCGCCCATGCACACTGAATAGCCGACCTTAACTCCTCACTAAATTCCTCGGTATCACTGCTCCCCGAATAGGTGCATAACAGGCAGGAGCAATTTCCGACTACTTCAGCAAAGTAATTGATCAAAGGAGGTTTGGGGTTTTTTTTCTTTTCCTTCTTGCTCAACGTGTTAAATGTTTATTCTTTTCTGAAATGCAGAGATGGGGGAACAAGTTGAAGCTGACCGAGCCATTACCTCCTTCAATGGGGTCTGAGTTCAGTCCCTTGCAGCCAGTGAAGCTGCAAGGCCTCCTTGACTGGATCCAGTGACACTCTTCCACATGGACGTAGGACTAAGCAGAAACCTTAGTAGAGGAGAAACCTTTTAATATGATGGGAAGTTGAAGCCTTTACACAAAACAGCTTCCACCATTGTTACCACAACTGATGCTCTTTGATTTTTTTCATCGGCCGAGCAGGAGAAACCAGCCCAGTGACTGCCACTCCCGCAGCATCCTGTGAAATGCAGGCTCTTTGCCTGGCGCAGCCTTGAGATGGTTTTTACTAGGAGCATCCCATTGTGCCGACCATCGTGCTGCTGGTGACTGGGAATTTTTTCCTTATGAAGCACGTGGATTAAAGCGCTTCTGCTCAGTGATGGATTTATTCTGGAACAGCTTGAAAAGGGCACCACTGCCCTTCTGTTTTCTTCCACGAAATACTCAGAAGTTACCAGACTGCTGCACGGATGCTCCGCTCTCCAAATAGCCATCAGCTATAACTTTGACAGCTGTCTTTCTTTTACCTACATAGAAGTCATTTGTGCAGGTCAAGCAACTTAAATAGGAACATGAGGGGTTATTTTAACAACTGCTTGCATAGATGAAGGTGGGAAGGGGAAGATTAACCTGGCAAGGCTGACCTCTCACAGGGACCACAGGGCTGAGAACTTCCTGCTCTGCTCCTCACCCCTCAGGTGAAATGGAACAAGCCACCTCATCAGCCCGGGTAGAGTGGTATTTATAGTCTCCCCAATTAACCAAAGCATACTTACACATTAATTAGTTCTTGCTTTGTACCTAGAAATCCCGATTACGTTGGTAACACTTACTAAACCCCTCTGTCACTGGGAGATTTCCCCGCTGCCGATGCCTGTGCGTGAGGGCAAAGGTGGATGGACATGAAAGCGGGACCAATCACCACGATGTCTCAGCTCATTCTTAGGGCTGCATTTCTACCACAGAGATGCTGTGTAACCTCGGAGCATAATAACAATAGATAATAACAAGCCCTTCACACGAAGAAGTTGTGAAAAACGGAGCTGCTTCTGTAAGAAATAAATACAAAGGAGACTAGCTCTAAGGGGAGTCAAAGCAGTCAGGTCAGGTGCAAGACAGCCTGATAACCCCCAAGCTTCCAGCATATTCTTTCAGCATTCCTTCAGTGGCTCTAAAGCATCCTTTTAGCCCCTTCCATCTCTGCAGCTGGAGCCAGCTCCGCACACGCTCACATACCCTGGGAAGCAGCATCCTTGTGATCCAGCCAGCAGCTCCAGAGCAGCTGTTAACGCCAAATTTGCAGGCTGGCATGGCAAATGCAGGATGTTTGCAAGGGCATCGCTGGCTGTTAGGGAGGAGGGAAAGTCATCCTCCCTCCTTTTCTTTCCCGCCTGCCTGAAATGAGGTCTAGATGCCGAACATCTGCTTAACGTGCCAGTCAAGCAGGGACATGCTCTCCTCCTTGTTTATTGCAGAGCCACGTTTGCAGAAAGCCTGGTTTTGATGTATAGCCTGGAGACACACACGTGGCTCCAGCTTCCCAGACGGAGCCGCAGTGGGGCAGGAAAAGGAAAGCAGCAGTAAGAATACGGGGACGCAGGGGTGCGGCACAGCATCCATGGAATAACTGGAACCATCCGGCAGCGTTTGTCCTCCAGTGGCATCATCCAGCTGGGGTTATCCCCTGTCTTCCAAAAACAAAGCCCAGCATCACCCAGGTATACGAGGAGGTTCTCCATTCACGGTGGAGATACAGTAGCAGACAGCAGTGCTGAGTTCCTTTAGCAAAGCATAGTGATAAATAGAGAGCAAACGGCCCAGTGCATGCTAATTTCCCATGAGAATCAATTAACTGTAGTTAAAAAAAATATTTTAATGTCATAATCTTCAACTGTCGCTGGCTGATTGCTGTCAGAAAGAGGAGCCAAAATCCTCAGCCAAAGATGTTGGCTCCTCATATAAAAAAAACACCAAATATTTCAGCTGCCGATGTCCGCACTGTGCAGCCCTTTACTCAGCAGAGACACAGGAACCAACACGGGTGACACCGAGGACAGGTCTCGTGCCAAAACAGCATTATGACACTTCATTAAATAAAATATGCTTATTTAGCTGCATTTAAATAAGGTGGGTGCATTTCCCGCTGTTTGACTCTGTTCAGGAATGTAACAATTTCATTATTAACACATAGGCTAGCATTTAAAGCAGCGGGGAGTTCAGCGACATTGCAGAAAGCAGATTTCCATCAGCAAGAGAGCGCTCCTCTCTGAGATACCCGGGAAAGACTTCCCCTACAGTCACACCTGAATTCCAGCTCTCAAACGATCTGTAATAGGAAAAAGGATGTTTTCTGGGGGCTAAACCCCTCCTCTCCAGGGTAAGTTTCACACAGTGGTGCATGGCTCTTTGGGGTGCATGGCAAACAGTAACAGTCCTCCCAGCACCGCTGCAAAGACATAAAAGCAGCAACCTTGCCTTTGGGAGAGAAAAGGGGAGTCCAGAAGTGATGTAACTTGCCCAAAGCTACTGAGAAAGTCTTTCTTAGGCCAAGACCAGCAAGGAAAAGCTTGCTCCTGGGCTCACAGGCCAAGTTCAGGTGTCTCTCCCCAGTGCCGACCACATCTCAGGGCAGCTCTTTCCCTGGTCCTCATCTTCTGCTTGTTGGCATCACCATACTTCTGCTCCACCCTGTGGTTTTCTGTGCTTGATTCTGGGTTTATTTGATGCAGAAACACTTCCAACATGCTCTTCCTCAACCTGTGAAGCACTCATCACAACTGTGGCATTGTATAAGTACGAATGGGTAGAGATTTATAGAATCACAAAATGGCTAGAGTTGGAAGGGACCTTAAACATCATCTCGTTCCAACCCCCCTGCCCTGGGCAGGGACACCTCCCACCAGACCAGGTTGCTCAAAGCCCCATCCAGCCTGGCCTTGAACACTTCCAGGGATGGGGCAGCCACAACTTCTCTGGGCAACCTGTGCCGGTGTCTCACCACCCTCACAGTAAAGAATTTCTTCCTAATATCCAATCTAAATCTACCCTCTTCCAGTTTAAAACCGTTACCCCTCGTCCCATCACTACACTACACTCCCTCAAAAAAAAGTCCCTCCCCATCTCTCCTGTAGGCTCCCTTTGGGCCCCTCCCGGAAGGCCGCTATAAGGTCTCCGCGAAGCCTTCTCTTCTCCAGGCTGAACAACCCCAACTCTCTCAGCCTGTCCTCACAGCAGAGATGCTCCAGCCCTCTGATCATCTTTGTGGCCTTCCTCTGGGCCAGCTCCAACAGGTCCATGTTCTTCTTACATTGAGGGCCCCAGACCTGGATGCAGTACTCCAGATAGGGTCTCATGAATATTTTGGCTGCCTCCACCCCAAAGCTATAGCTTGGCATCTCACTAACTTTTACTCAGGAGCTGANCTCCAGATAGGGTCTCATGAATATTTTGGCTGCCTCCACCCCAAAGCTATAGCTTGGCATCTCACTAACTTTTACTCAGGAGCTGAGATTTAGCACCTTGGTCCAGCAGCTCCCAGCACCCATGGGATACAGCAACAGGTACTGTGTGAATCTTCACGTTACTGGTATAAAAGCAGCAGCATCTCAGGACCAAGATACCATAATTAAACCAACTGAAGAAGCGACTACTGCCAGGCTACATCCTAAGGATGACAGTAGCACCATGGTGCTAAATAAAGGCACTTCTGCATGGTGCCAAACTGCTTTCTGTGGACCTTGCCTGCTCCCTGTTTACCTTGTTTAAAAGCAAGCTCCAGACAGTGTCCAACATTTCTCCCTGCTGGCAGAGCCTGCCTAAGCTGTTCTCAGGAAGAAGAACAGTACGGATGTGGTGGGGAGAGAGGTATAAAGAAAAATGAGAGGAGAAACACAGACATAAACCAGGACTTCGGAGCTCAGGAATCACAAACATGGTCCACATCATATTTCCCAGTACCCAGTAGGTGGTGTTTGATGCCGTGCAAGCCATGGGTGGGCTTGCCTTGGTCACCTGCTGTTGTTGCAGCCATGAGACCTCCACGGACCATTCCCTCGGCCAGACAAGAGGAACAGCCATCACCCAGGTGCTTGGCAAGAGGGTGCTGGGGTGGGCGCTGGAGGGGACTAGGGGGACCATTTGCTGTGACCCCAGAGCCCTGGGGCAAAGCTGACTGCAGACATGCTCTCAGCAAGGCAGAAACAGGGGCAGGACCAGGTTCAGCTGGACCTCACAGCTGGCACATGCATCTTACATCGAGGGTGACCTCTGGGTTTTATTGCTACTGCCTTGGTCACACTGGCTGGAGAAAAGGCTCTTCTGCTGGTCAAGTATTGAGGAGGTCATTTTATCTTGGTGGCGTACTTTTCCGGAAGCCCACACTTTTCCTACCAATTTTTACTGGTTTTCATGTGATGAAGACCCTTTGTGCAGGTTTAAGAGTTTAAACTAACAGCACTGCCTTCCCCTCACGTGTATTGGGCAGGGACATGGAGTCAGAGGGAGAAATGTCATCTGCTCACGTAAGCTCTGGCTTGGGGACAGATATGCATATACCTGAAGCTGGAAGAGGAAAGTGCAGGTAGTTCTCCTGGTCCCCAACCGGAGCCATCTTCATCCATCTGGCAGTAAAAAATCACACCCCCCTAGTAAAACTTTTGCTGGCACAAGGAGAAACCGCATCTTCATGTGACGCCAGATGAACCCAGGAGCCTGCTGAAACTGGATGTTTGCTCTGTCACCGGCTTTACCGTACGCCATTCCTCACCTCCCTTGCATACCGTCTCTGCAAGCTGGAACCCGAGGCACACTCCTTGGCTGCGAGCTGCTCTGCAGAGCACGCGCTGGAACCTCAATAGGATGGCAGGCCATTAGAGAAACGAAACGAGCCTTCTAGGATCTAATGAAAGATATCCAAGGAAGAGGTTGTGGTTAGGAGCGTGTTGCATCTGCCTCAAAACCGCAAAGGCAGCTGCCGGAGGCGGGTGAGAAGACGACAGGAGAGAGCAGGTATATGGAGGAGTGGGAGACAAATCACAGTTCTCTGCATCGCATCACGTCACACCTGCTAAAGAAAGTGCCTGGGCTGGCCTCTGGTGGCTGTGGCCTGGATAATAGCGGTGAGCTCCATTGGGTTTGTACCATTTTAATAGCTGTACGTCTCTAACAATGGTTCTTCTTTCTGAAGAACCCACTTAACTTTTGCTCCTTTAAAAAAAAAAAACAACCCACAATACAGAAAAGACAACATTAACAAGTAAACCTAAGAGCAACTTGCCTTTACCAGCACTCCAGGGGAAAATAAACAAACAAATAAATAGGAAGCCAGCAGCATCCTTCCATCAAGTACTTGACTCCCCCCCTCACCTTCTGAATTTGGTATGAGGTTGGGCAGATGCTTAAATAATATTTGGGTTTATATATATTATTAAGCATGTGTTTTTAATAAATATATTACAATAATATATAATTACATACATTTGTGTTGATATTATACTATTATTTAATATATTATTATAATACTATACTATTATATTTTATAATATAATATACTATAATATAGTATATTATATAAATATATTACTATTCAATTTTTATTATGAATTATTTGTATTTTTCTATTTATATAATTTATCACTTATCTAAATATATATATAAGATTATTTAAGCATGAAAAAAAGCATCTGCCCAACCTCATACCGAAGTCAGGAGGTAAAGGGCATTGAGTAGCGCGAGGGAAGGATGCTGCCAGCTTGAGAGGACATGGCCTGAGCCAGGCAAGTTGCTGCAGCAGCCACGGTACCTGCAGAAACAGGGAATCTCTTCCCTGCCACCCGAAAGGCCAGGGTGGATGCGGTGGGAGGAGAGGGAGGGAAAGGAGTCCGTACACGGGGAAAGATGTACCTGCTGCTCCTTTCAGACACGGCATGCAGCAGTATTTCTGTTTTACAGTGGGCAGGGAGCGGGAAGGCTGTGGCTGTGGCAGGGTGATGTAGCAGGGGAGGCAAGAAGCTTTATAGCAAGAATGTAACCATGCCAAGAGCACACAAGTCAGATTGACACAGGGTTTGAGTGACTCGGGTTTCCCCACATTGGGGGACACAAGCTTGCTGCTTCCCATGCCAGGAGCGCGTCCTCTGCCTGCACAACAGCCGGGGGACCGATTTATACCAGTACTGAGTGTTTGGGTCGTACACAGACGTGACCCCCCCAGGCAGTTCTTCAACGTCCAGCTGGACACCGAATATAGAAAGAAATGGGACTTGCTGGTCACCAAACTGGACATAATCGAGAGAGACCTGGCCACTGGATGGGAAGTGATTCACTGGGTCACTCATTTCCCATACCCCACGTACTCGCGAGACTATGTGTACGTTCAGCGGTACAGTGTAGACAAAGAGAACGACCTGATGGTACTAGTCTCACAGGCGGTGGAGCATCTAAGTGTCCCCAAAGACCCCAAATACATTCAGGTCAAAACCTACGAATCCCAAATGGTCATCTGTCCCCACAAAACCTTCAATGAGAATGGTTTCAACAGGAGGAAGGTCAGAGCAGCACCAGGAACAAGGTGCCAAAGTCAACAGCTCCAGCTCCCTCCCCACCCCAGTATTAGCATGGTATTTTACAGCATCTCCTGTAGTTCAGGTAACTGGGACCAGGGGGAGGAATTCAGTGCTGGCAGCAGAAGCAGGCAGCAGAACCAGAGCGGCCCCTTGCCAGCGCAGCAGGGAACAGATGTGTTTCTATGGAGCTGTTACACCCCAGCTCCACGAGGCTCGTGGGTGCACTATAACCACTATCTGCACCCCTAGCCAGATTTTTTTACATTACAGCCAGCGGCTGCTGCATGTTGTGCTCTGCTAGCAATAGCCACAACAGCTTAAAAATAGATTACTGCGCTGTTGTGAACTTGAACGCTACTCTGCTAGTGTTTATTTTATTAATTTATTGAATAAACACTAGTGAGGTTAGATACCGTCTGTGGCTTTGGCTTCTTTTTTCCACAGCATCCGAAGCAATTACTTTCATGAAAGCAAATGGTCCATTTAGTTGGAGAATCTATAAGGCAGAAATGAGCTCAGATTCCTGAACAGATGTGCCCTCCTCTAGAGGGATTCAGTGTCTGCAAGGCTTCAAGCTGACACCAGACAGAAACATCTCTTAACTTCACTCGGTCTGAGCTGCGCAGCAGAGCTGGCGGTTGCATCAAAGAGCCAGCTCCCTAACTTCGAAACAAGGGAAAATACACATCGATTTAAAGCATTTCATGTACCAGGGAATGGAAGGATGCACCTTTGTTGTGGGGACAGGGCTGGCATCACCAAAAAAAAACCAAACAAAAACACCCAACCCCCAGTTCACTAAAAGAAAATGTGTCCCTCTTCCTCAACAGCTCAGGCAAAGAAAAATCCTTTTGCTCATTTTTGGCACATGTAGGCCTGAAAAGCAGGGGGGGCTGGAGGGAGCCAACAACAATGATTGCAAGTCCGCACATCATGTAATGCTTCCCGTTGGTTGGTGTTATGTGTCTCAGGAAACACCTGAACACCCAGCCCAGACCCAGGTCAAGGCAGCAGCAAGGCATGTCTCCTGGCAATCCCTCTGCTCCGTACGCCTGCCCACACACCCCGGACCTGCTGGAGAGGTTCCCCGCCTCCTCTGCGCATCTTCTCTGGCCCACGCCCTCAGCCTCAGCAGGGTGCAGATGGAAGGAGGCACAAAGAAAAAGCCATCATCCACTCACCCCGTGGAGACAGCCCCTCCAGGCAAATGCATCGGCAAGCCAGCACAGGGAAGCTTGCGTCGCTGCTGCCAATTCCCTACCCGCTTCCCGGCTAAGCCAAAGCCTGAGGTCTCAGGGTGATGCATGCCTCAGCCTGGCAAGTCTCCCATGCCCCGAATTAGCAGGCCCAGAGATTGTTTGAAGTCACTCCAGCCTTCAGATGTAAGGACACACAGCTCCTCAGCGGCAACCGGTCCTGGGGATGCGCCCAGCTGGGACGCCCATCCTGCCATCCACAATTCCTGCTCACGCTCCTCGCAGCCGGCATCCATGCCCATGTGTTCACCTGGCAGCCTTCCCACCCATGGGCGGCTTGACAGGGTCTCAGCTGCCAGGCAATGATGCATTCAGACAGGAGGCCAGAGCAGGACTGTAAATATCCCTTCTTCAGCCTTCCTCCTCCCTCCCCCAGTAGAGGGGGAAGAAGGGAGCATCTCTCACCTGATGACTCCTACGTCGTCTCAGCCCATGCTCTCCTCAAAGCAGTCCACAGGGTAAAGGCAGAAGAGATAATTATACTCCTCACCAACTCCAACAGACTCCAAGGAAAACTCAAAAGCACTTGAGCTTGCAAAAACTCTTGCAAATCTAGGCTGGCAGGAGAGGGGATCAAGTAGCCTAATTATTCATGAGAAAAACCAAGGGTTAACATTTGTCACTGAGGCATATGGAATTAGCTCGCAGTCACTGCGGGATGTATATGCAATAGATGTTTTCCAGTTGGGCTTTACTTGGGACACTTCCATGAAATAGCATCTACACACAAACGTGATGCAAAGAGGAGGCGAGGACAGGCTCTCGTCAAGGCAGAGGGACAAGAACGCACTGTCCCAACACCGGCAGCAGACACAAGCGGTTTCCAGAGCCACAGGAATGCAATTTAGGGGAAGTGGGGAAGGTGGGGTCTCTTTTTCCAGCTTCTTTTTATTATTATTATTTTTTTCTTAAATCTTTCTGACTTCACAGGAGCTTCTAGTCACATAAAGCAGCCCTGCTGTTAGAGATCTGCTGTGTGTAACAGCGTGCCTACGTGAGGAGAAGAGGGGGATGCTGTCGGCAGGGGACAATACAGCAACCTCATCTTTTGTGGGATTTTATCCAAGTGCCTGGATCTTTGGTGTTAGGGCTGCAAAGGGACAGCAAGCATCACCATTGAGGAAAAAAATGAAAAGCTTCTGTCCAGGCACGCTGCAACTGAGAGCATTCCTAAGCCTCAGCATTTTGCAGCCATTTCCTCACAATTAGACAGTACCCTTCATTTTAAATTAATCATTTCTTGTGTATTTATTTAGTTGTGATCACTTAACAGGTAATATTCCCAGGGATGACAGGCAGGAGGCAACCAAACGGCCGCTCACACTTAGAGCTGCAATTCATGCTGTCTTTCCCCAATTATTCAGAAGTATTCCATCACTGCCAGGCATACGCAGAAAATTCTTGGATAAAGAAGAGGTGGTACCCGTCTCCTACAAGGATCAGATTTGTTGTTTTGGAGTTTTGTTTTGTGATTTTTATTATTATTATTTTAAATTTTATTAAAATCCCCACATATGGGCCAGGAAGATGGGAAAGGGATGGTATGAATCAGAAAAAAAACCCAGATATAACAGCTGCCTCTGTGACAATACCCAGAACCTAACTTTCTATGCAGAAAGTCCCTTTGAAATAGGTCACAATTCTGTCCAGTGAGAAATGAGAAAGTCAGCCACAAGGGCAAGAGGAAAAAAAAAAAAAGAAAAAAGAGAGACATGTCCTTACCTGCGCATCCCTCCTCAATCCTACTTCTCCATTCGTAGCCCCCGAAATGTCACCAACTCGTCTCACCTGGAGTAGGTACTTGGCCATACACCAGAACTCTCTTGGCCCAACTTACCTTACTCTCAACCGCCTAGCAGGAGAAGGACCTATTTCGAGTAATAAGTTGTCCAAAAATCTGACACCAGGCCACGAGGGGTGTCTGCTCCCCCAACCAGGCAATCACTGCTTGAAATAAAACCCTCAAAAGAGGGCTCACGCTATGCTGAGGCACCCTTCTAAAACATATGTAAAAAGTAAAAAATTCTTATAGTTTGTGAGGGGTTTTTTGCCTTAATCAACTATGTGGCATTAGCTCTCCCAAAGAGAAACCAGACAGTCCCTTCACATTCTCTAGAGATGTTTTTGGTGCACGCACTCTTTTATAAGAGGTCTTTACCCTCTGCTACATGCACTGCTAAGCATCATACCTTTTAAATTCAAAAAGACAATATGAAGTGGATTAGGTACTATCTGATGAAATTCAGTAGTTCACATCAAGCAAGTCAACCTATGCAGTCATAATGCTCCCTTTTTAATTCTACTATTGATAGATGTAGTGGTTTTCATATGCTGAGCTAGTTTTTTTTGACATCGTATCATCCAGGTCAGAAAATAACAAAGCCTCCTCAGATTAAAAAAAAAATAAATTAAAAAACAAAATTAGAAAACAGTGGCTTTTTGTTCAGCAAAATACTTGCCTGTTTGTAGGCAAACCTGCCATAATAAAAAGTCGGCAACATCCACTTAGTGCAAAAAAAAAAAATCTCAGCACCGAGGATGACTCATTATATGTGGTGATTGGAATAATACGTAAGTAAAAGCTGAACAAACAGCTCCCCAGTAGCATCAGGGTCATCTGGACCAGGGAAAAAAAAAACCCCAAAACTTTCCTGACACTAGCATTCCTCCTCTGAATTCAAGCCTTTGAAGCAAAGTTATATGAAAAGTGTTTTTAACTCCTTACGCATATGAAGGTCAAGAAAAGTTGCCTGTGTGTTTGTTATATATAATAAGAAACAAAATTGCAGTAAACAAGGCAATCAACATCTTTTATCTGAACACTACCTTCACTTCACTAAACACTGAATTTAAAATTAAGCTCTGGAAGATAAACTGTGTCAAGAGAGGCAAGTGCGGCAGGAAAAGCTCGTCTTAGAATGGTAGCACAGGCATAAGTCTGGATTAAGCGTATTGTGAAACTGCATCTAAACTGTATCCTGCTAGGGAAATGGATAGTCCTGCTCTCCTGCCTGCTCTATCGCTTCAGATCAAGCGGACATTCTATTCTTCTATATTCTAGATATGCTGAGTCAATTTGGCTAGTTAACCAAAAAAAGGTGGCACAAGAGAGAGACACGCTTGTTTTGGTCACATCAAGGAGTGGATTCAAATCCCTAAGTGGTCACAAAAGCCCATGAAAGTCAGAGGGCAAGAACACACGTCCTGGGACAGTAATCCCAAATTACAAAACGCATCCCAAAAAAATTAAGAGACTGTCGGCGAGCCGTTATTTTAATGGAAATAGTTGCACTTACTCTCCTTCCTGAACAAGATGGCATTACTAAATTCAAGTAGGTGCTACAGTAGATCTGTCATACAGCAGGTGTTAATAAATCTGGTCCCTGGACAGCAGCATCACCTAACAGCCACTGCCAGATGGGATAAAGGGCTGGACGAACTCAGCTCAACCATGCATCGCTTCAACATGCATACACTAACATCACTCACTTTATATTCAGCAGGTTACTTTTCTAAACCAAATCTGAAATGCTGGGTTTAAGCTCCGTTTTAGTCAAGCTCTCAAGAACTACCAGTTGAATTTGATACAGCCACAGGAGAGAGACTGATCTTGTGTCTGAAGTTATTTCCGAGTACGTTAATTTTTGGCTCTGGTAGGCAAACCTGCATTTTGTGTCGCTAATACAAAGCATCCAACTTAAGAAAAAATAAGGGTTTGTATTTACTCTTGAGAAAATAGCAAGTAAATGCTGTTAATATGCAAATCTAAAACAAAGACCTAAAAACCAGCTCATCACATACATGTAATAAAGGACTTCACAAAATAATTCAGAAATTGAAATGTGGACATACAGGCAACAATGTGCCTTAAACAGATGTTCAACCTTCGGGTATGTTTGTCACTAACAAGTAAGGAGCCGCACCACGTCCATCCCTCCACCCCACACAGCTAAACTCCTCCCCAGGAGGACATCCATGTGACAACTTGTTTCTAGTATTCAAAAATCTCAGCTGCAACTGAATTGCCCAGGAAACGGCAGAAATGCTATAGGGGGAGAGGGGAAAAAAAAAAAAAAAAAAAAAAAAAGAGGTGGTAAACTATTTTAGGAACCGAGTTCAGCCTACTTTTTTTTCCAGATGTGAAAGAAGAACCTGAAGCCACTTCTTCCACAGGACAAGAATGCTTTAAATCAGTGTTACATCTCTCTCGCACGTAAACTGCAATTTCTTTTTGCAGAGAATGCAGCACGTGTGACTTGAGGAGATTGCCTTTTCTGCCACTGTTAAATTAGCCCACATTCAAGTTTGATGGTATTCCCTCTCCCCACAACTCCCAAAGACCACGAGTTAATAGGAATTTACATTTTTAAATATCACAATTTCTTCTACATATGGCAACTGTAGATACTAAGAATCATGTAAGACTTTAAACAGTGCTTGCAAAACTGGCTGAGTAAGTGTGATTCTTGGGAAAAAAAAAAAACAAAACAAAAAACCAAAACAACCAACAAACACTTAAGTTATTGTAAATCCATTAGTATCTGTTTGTCAATAGTTTCCTCAACGATGATCTCACCCTCTCACAAGCAGGCATATGCAGCTCCAAGATGACCACCCCTTGATCACTGAGGACACCCAAGAGCACTGTTTTAGCAGACTGCGATCCCACAGGTCAGCTCACTCCCCCCAACACTCGTGTCCCCACCTGGCAGCTCTGTCGGAAGCAGCCCGGGAGAGCGAGAGGATAAGCTGCAATACCCATTTGGTGAACAGCTGCTGACTTTGGGCTACAGGCTGATTTTCTTTTTAGCCAATGCCCAAACCTGTGTATGCAGGCAGCCGACAGGGCCAGCAGCAGCTGCTGGTGCAATGTCTGTGGTGGACGCACATGTGGCAACATGTGAAACGGGGAAGTGCATTGATGAAAACACAATTCTGCAGTTATTTTTAAACCACACTACTGCACCCAACTGGATCAGAACTATTTTGTCCACCACCCTTCTTCTTCTTTGCCCCAGGGAGCAAGAACCAGTAATCCTGAAGTGACCAAAGGAAGGGAGTGCCAGCGTCACATCAGCAGCTTAAAACCTAGATCTAAATAACACACTGTACCCTACCTTCTCTAACCTTCCATGCGTCCCCTAACTACGGATCTCCAGTGCTATGTAGTCCTCCTGTCCCTCCACCACTTTCCAAAAATGTTTTTGTAGGAATGCTACTACATAAGGAAAAGAGCTGATGGAACCGTAGATGGTCTCGTTCTGCAGCTTTTGTGTAAACGCCAGTCCCCACCTTTTTGTTTTGCTCTTTCTATCTTGCCAGGCCTGTCTTTGAGAGACTCCCAGGTACAAGTGAACTGTCGACTCTGGATGAGTTATGCCAACGATACATAGACAGATAGCTTCCAAAATCCACTGGGGAAAAAAATGAAACCCCAAATAACTAAACTCTCAGCATAAAAAAAAAACAAAACAAAAAAACAACCCAAAACCACCCCAATGTCACCTTTTGTACTCCCCTTCCGCCATTAGCATTAAACAGCATCAACTAGAAGATCCATCCAAAAACTGGACTATTGGACTGACCATTCCAGTCTGGACTGACCTTTTAAAAAGCAGTTCTTGAAGAAAGTTGATGATTTTATTGTTCTTATTTTCATGCTGCTGCACAGGAACGACAAAAAGATAGTGCACGCAGGGCAGGGGGTGAGAAAGCTAGAGATTAAGTAATTTGTTAAGCAAAACGGTGGAAGAGTCTGAAGAATGAAAACCCATCATACTTGAAAAAAACAAATGAGGAGCAGAGAAGTGGTACCCTAAGTTTCTCAGGAATAAAACCAAGACAACACTTGGTATCAATGTATAAACAGCTAATCACAAACGGGATTCACACGGCATCTCTAGGACCACAGCTGTCACAACCAATGCTCACAAAGATTATGCCTAAGCTGCAGGTGTAGCACTGCACACTTAAATGTTGCCAGCTGTACAGATTCCTGATGCCCCCATCTTCCATTAGCAATTCTTCTGCCTTGAGCAGTTTAACTGCATTGTCAGTTAAACCGGGGCATCCCCCATCCCAATTCTCTCGTTTAAGAAAAAGAAGTTGGTATTTCATTTGAATACCAAAGTCTCTAGATTTGGTTTTCTGATATACATAATAACGAAAAAAATTAAGCTCCTTATCAATACCTCCATTCCAGGTTATTAAACAAAAAAAAAAAAGTCAGCCTAATCACCTTTTTGTGTAGGTGGTTGCAGCATTGTTGACTGATGCATGAAACAATTCTGAAGTACAGGACAAAACTAGTAGTTAATTATATTGAAATGGATTTATAGTAAGTTTAACAGGGTTTTTATCGAGTAGACAAAAGTGACATCTTAAATCAGTTAAGTCTCAGTTGCTCACCTTTTACATTTCTGTTGTTCTGGATGCTCCAAGGCAAGTCTTCCTCAATTTTTTGTTGATAGCTATGAACTGCTTGGCATCAAAAGGACGTGATCACATTTTGCCTAGCATTAGTTTTCTCTGTGACAAGCGACTCCATTTAAATAGACTTTACTCCGCACAACCCTGGCAGACAGCATTCATTACTACAGCCGAGCGAGTTATGAATAATGTGATTTATTCTGTAATTTTTGGCTCTCTGTTCAAGATACCAAAGCAGATAATACATCTCTATTAATCCTCTTTGGAAATCTTCAGACAAATTCACTCATGTGCTCAGAGCTCACTCAGAACCTCTTGAAAGAAGTTAGCAGCAAATAAGCTCTGTAGGGGTCTTAGCAGAGGGGTGAAATCTGTTCACTGCCTACATATTTTCTTCTCTGTAACCCATTTCATTATTATCCACAAGAGCTATCAAAAAAGTACACCACATAACTCCTTTCCAGACTGGTCAATCAGAATCCTTAACCAAGTTTCAGGTAAAAAATTAAAACAAAGTTTTTATAGAACTTGGTTTCAGCAGTAGATTTCTTCACAGGAACTTTTATCAGCAACTGGCAGGAGGAGATAAAAAAATAGTAAGTTTCAAATGTGTGCACTTAAGTACTGCTGCTAGGAAGTACTGTAACTAACAAAAATGGTACAAAAGTGTCTTTTGATTAGAGTGTATAAACTGAAACTAACCACGTGAAGACTAAGCTCTCAAACATGCTAGAGGGTGTGACTGAAACAGAACGGTAGTCAACCAAAAAGTGAACACCTACAAACTGAGAAACCAGATTACAGAGTGCAAAAGGGTTTAAAAAAAAAAAAAAGGCAAAAAAAACCCCCCAACCCCCAAAACAAACCAAAAAAAAACCCCAAACCACCAACCCCCACCACTTACACCATACCAATGAACCATGAAAATCAGAAATGCTTCCAAATTCAGCATTAAGTTGAGTAAGAAAGGAATCTAAACAGCAACAAAACTGTTTTTTCTTATCAGTGTAGCTTAGTTAAAGAGCTCAGTCCAGCTCCAGACTCTACCCAGTAATATACTCACCAAACTTGCTTTCATGTGGAGCGGACAGAAGTTTTACACTCTTAAAAAAACCCCTCACATATACACTACTTTAGCCAAGGTAGTATCCCCAGTGTTTCCTAGATGTGCTCTAAGTATTTAGGCCACATATTGAAGAGGAAAAGGGAAGGGAAGGCTGATTATTTTTTAATCAAATATAACCCATGTGTAATATTTAAAAATCAAGACTAAAAGCAGGCATCATTTAATGTATTTTAATAGCAAACTTACAGGAACAGCACAGAAGACAGACAACATTAAAAACATGTACTTGCATGTAGGACAACTCAGTTAGAAAAGTATAGTGAATGGATGGAATCTACTGTATGATAAAAATGCTACAAACACCATTTAGTTGCCATTGATAAGAAATTTACTTGTTTAAAAAAATCCAAATGCTGGCATTGTCCAGAAAAATTTGACAGGTTTATTTATAATTTTTTTTTTTATAAAGTTGAATTGTTGAAACTTGTTCACCGAAACATTTTTTGACCGCATTGATGTTTTATGCCCCCTCATTTATATTAAAAATCCACACACAAATGAAAATGGGAAAAAACTTGCCAATATCCAATTCTGTCCCCTATTTTTCCATTTGCAACCATATACTTAGGTACCTTTTAACCCCATGGAAAAAATATCTAACGTTCATTACTACCAATAACAGGAAGAAGATTTTGCTTCGAGAATGACAAACCCATCATAGTGAAGTTTAGGCACGCTCTCCACGTATGCGGCGTGCTAGCTGGATATCTTTTGGCATGATTGTGACACGTTTGGCATGGATAGCACACAGGTTGGTATCTTCAAACAGGCCAACCAAGTAGGCTTCACTTGCCTCCTAGTGTAGAAGAAAAGAGTTAAAAAACATTTTCACTCTCTGAGCACTAGGAAAAAATAATAAGTCAATGTACAATGTAGCATGGCGTTAAGTTTAGGCTTCTATCTTTGTTATTCAGGAACATCAAAAGTTTCAGATTCTCAAAAAAAATAAAAGCATCCTTTTTCTTACAAACCACTAAATAATATTCTATGTCAAAGTTGCATACTACTGCCATTTGGTGAAGACATCCTCCAAAACACAACCGAACAAACATTCTGACAGGACCCTCACAAGATAACGGGTTATCTTATCAGAAGGTTAGTTTGTTCAGAAACTTCTCTTTTTAAAGGCTGGATTACACTATTTGAGTGACTTGTTTGATGCCTCTTCCACAGTAAGAGCTGTTGAGCAGCAGGTGAAATCGGCAGGGGCTAGGGAAAAGAAGAGCAGGTATTCCTTCACAACACGGTTTGGACACACAGCTCCTTGACATAGGATACCGAAGAGGTGGCTTGATTCAAAAGGGAAAAATTAGCAGAAAAAAAAAACGTACTGAGAATTATTAGATATAAGACAACACCACCTTTGAGCCGGGAACTCCTTGAATCACCGAAAACGTGGCAGCAGTCTGAGAATCACCATCAGACACTTGTCTTATTCCTGTACTTTCTTCCTGCCTAAACACCCCCTGTCTATTTGGGGCACACACCACAGCCCCACCACCACCATCACAGAAGGTTCTCACTCCCACCTGGGAGAATCACACAGCCAGCACGTGGGAGGGCAAAGGACAAGCCCTATCCTGGGAAAACCACAACACCAACCACAGCATTGTCTCTGCTACTGAACCCTGCAGACAGGATTCTGGGTTAGACAGATGCTCCACTGCACCTAATTGTGCTCCTGGCTCTCATTAAGTTAACTGCTACTAAGCCCAGCACAGGAATGGTAAGCGTTTACACATTTTTGTGTTGATACAGAATTCCAACGCCCAGCAATCTCCTAGGAAGCATCTCAGCCTGCTGACATCAGACCAGCATGTGGACCAGGACACAACACGGTGGGGGTGAGAAGGCAGGAATGATGGGGCTCACTTACAGAAAGGAAGCTGAGGCCCACTTTTCTAAAATACATGCAAGAACAGCTTCTGTAAACCATTTCGTTACCAGGAACTGCAAAATCAACCTACTAAGTTCAAAGTTCCTGTTTAAAAACAGAAAGCATTTAATACAAAGAAAGAAAAACACTAATGCTGCAGACCTTATCTGCTTTAGTGATTTTTCATATCCATTTCATATCCAGTAGGATATGGCTACCATAAACTCCTGTAACACAATTTTGAAAAGTTAAGACACTTCACCAAATAAGATGTGCTGGCATGGAACAACATGTTACTAAAGGGGTTAAAAGGGTTGGGTTTGTTTTTTTTTTTTGCAAATACGCAAGCAGGAAGCACTAGGAATAGCACATGAACAAGTTCTATACCAACAACTCCTTAATGCAAAACCAGCCTTCTGAAAAACGTATCAACTGCTGACTAAATTTTAATAAGCAGTTCCTGACAAAAAGACACATAGGTAAACCTTAGGATTTAAGAACTACCACGTTCACTTACAGCAGCGAAAACAGAACCACCACCAAAGGCAAAAGCAGCCACTTTGCAAATGCACGCAGCCACCTTTCGAAGCTGAGCATGTGCTCAAGTTTATAGCATCCCACGGCATATATTTTGTGCCTTATCAAGGGGAAGTCATTAGAAAAAGACAATTTTGCCTGGCTATCAGACATTCTACAATTGCAGATAGGCTCTGAAACAATCTTTCACCAGCTAAAAGAACAGTAAAGTCCTATCTTTAATCAGGAGTGTTATTTCCATCACGAGAGGGAAACGTTCCTGTGATACAAACACAGTCTTGGAGGGGACCTAACTTAGATGCAAGAATTTGGGCCAGAAAGAGAAGTCAATATTTCACCCTCACCACACTTTAAATAAGTTATTTAACTGATATCAGATAAAAATTATGTGTTTAGCATCAACTACGTCATACAAAAGCGCTTATTTCCCCTAACTGCGTTTAGATGTGGCTTATTGAGCTGTTTTTCTGTAAAGGGCGCTTGAGGACACGAAGACCGCCATTTGCACACACCAGAACGAGCTTCACACGGCAACGCTCTCCCTCTCGGGCTGCACGGCTTTCAAAGGCAAAGCCTCCAACAAAGCTCGTGGACCAAGGAAACAGATTTACATTAAGTATTTTAATAAGATGCACTGTTCCATCAAGTGCAGCTACTTGAGGGGTGGGGGCTATTAAAAAAAAAAAAGAACACGAAAAACCCCAAAATCAAGCCAAAAAAAGCAACATGCACCCCCCCCAAACCCACATTTATAGCCTTTGTAAGGAGCTGCAGAGCTGTCACTGCGTTATTTCAGCCTGTTGTACCTGTAGGGCACCACCAGGTCCACCCCGAGCAAAGGAAGGCTGAGGGGAGCATCCCCCCCATCTCAGCCCCCCCCACCCCAGGAGGGGCCACGCCCACCGCGGCAGCCCACCAATCAGGCAGAGCTGGGGCTTACCCTAGAAACAGGCTGGCCAATGGCGGGGAAGGCGGAGCCCTCCCTTACCTTCAGCCCCCAGGTCTTTTGTGGAGGGGGCACTGACAGCATTGACCCCAGCCTTCCCCCAGGAACCCCACCACCACTCCGGTAAGGCTCACCTGCAAAGCACCGATGGCAGCGCTCTGGAAGCGCAGATCTGTTTTGAAGTCCTGAGCAATTTCACGCACCAGGCGCTGGAAGGGAAGTTTGCGGATCAAAAGTTCAGTCGACTTTTGATAGCGCCTGATTTCACGGAGAGCCACGGTACCCGGCCTTTTAAAGTTAAATAATAATAAAAAAAAAAAAGAAAAAACAATTAGTATTCAAGACACATTCTACATCACCTTAAATATACAGGTTCAGCATCCCTAGGATGCCCCTTCCCTGGAGGTGTTCAAGGCCAGGCTGGATGAGGCTTGGAGCAACCTGGTCCAGTGGGAGGTGTCCCTACCCATGGCAGGGGGTTGGAACGAGATGATCTTTAAGGTTCCTTCCAACCCAAACCATTCTATGATCAACTAAACTAAGCACCATACATGTGCTATTTCCACTAGAAGAGTCCCACCATTTACATGGTTTACAAAACCCCCATTTCCCTGGCAAAGGGTCGCTGTTTTCTCACCACGGATCTGTGCAAACTCCCAACAGGGATCCCTCAGGCAGCGACACGAGACCCTGTGGGCCCTGACTTCACATTAGACTGACACCAACACATCTTAGTGACAAACTGCAGTACTGCCACAAGTTGGCTGGTTCAGCTGTACCATAGGTACCCTCCCAGCAATTAGCCTGAAGAGCTACCTCTATTTTAAAGGGAATCTGTCTCTTCTTCCCTACTGACATACAACACTGAAAATTCATGGAACTAACAGAATTTGTATTCTGCATTATATTATCAGCACAAACAACCCAGCGAATTTCCTTGTGTTAGTTTCCATGTCAGAACTACTGAGTGCTTATGCAGACACAAAGTCCATCCGTAAAATTGGTACCCCTTTTATTTCTGTGGAAACTTTGCATTTCCCTACTCTGGCTTCATTACCTCTCTCCCGGACTATTAATTCTGCCTCACGCCTACAACAACAGACTTTTAGACTAAGTTCGCTATTTCAAACCTGCTTCTCCTCCCCAATCCACTTTCCCCCCACACACACGGAATACGTACACCCAGCCCAAGAGCATCCTCCGAGCTGAAGCACGGCTGTTACCGTTCCACACCCAGCAAAGAATGGAAAACTCCCATGATTAGAGGGTTGCCCCCAAAGACCTGCCTCCCATCCCAGCCTACACCCTTCCCGTGGCACAGCCGCCGGTTTTGGGGACAAACGAGCACATCGGCGGGCACCTCGCGCCCTCTCGCGGCGAATCGCCGTCCCTGCACGGCCACCGTGGCCCCAGCGGCGCCGGGGGACGGATCGAACCCCACGAAGAAATTAAGATACGCCGCTAACAAACTTCGCGGCGGCACGACCTTCCTGCTGCATTTAAACAACCAGAAGTAAAAAAAATTAAAAAATTTAAAATTTCTTTAAAATCGCTGACCGCGGAGAGGGGGTGTTGATTTTTTAGGCGCCGGTACCGAAACTCCCGGGGGAAGGGGCAAACGGTAAACACCGTGTCGGTGCCCGCGCTGGGAATTTAGGGGT